>MU214150.1:102506-122869 GCA_018584345.1 Thuja plicata | reverse complement strand
TATGATTTAAAACAAAATAAAACTCTATAAATAGAATTACATTGCTTTATTCATCGTGTAAAAATTAGATCCATAATTTGCGAGTTCTTTATCTGTCTGTCGGTTCTGATGGTCGGTTTTCTTGGTCGTCAGTGTTCCTTTCTTGAACTTGTCGTTGGGTATGCCTTTTCTATTCTTGTTGGGTTAGTTCTGAAAACTGTTTCATCGGTAATGCTTGTGGTTGTTGGTGATGCTTGTGGTCACCAGTGTTTCTTGTGGTCACTGGTGATGCTTGTCACTTTTATACTTAGTATTTTTCTCAAAATATTTGTTTTGTTGGGTATGCTTGCATTTCACCGGTACTACTTGTGGTTCACTGGTAATGCTTGTTGTCTACCGGTAATGCTTTGTCAATGTTTTTCACTAAGTATACTAATGGAAAAATAATGTCATTAATCTCCCCGTTTGACATTAGTATCAAAAACATGATATGTGCAACATACTGAGTGTATTAGTATGTACACCTATGTATACTTCTTCCTTATTCATTTGAATGACTCCCCCTATGTATATGTTGGTAAGTGTAAGTATATATACATATCCTTTATTTTTCTTTTCCTCTTTTTCAATTGATATATGTATTGTACATAACTATATACATTTCCTTTCCTCCTTTTTTGATTCTAAAGGCAAAGGTACTTACATCTTTTCATAAAGGTGGGAATGTGAGGACTTGATTCCTCCATCATCTTTTCCCATTTCTCCTTCAACATTTCTAGAGCCATGTGCTCCAGAAAAATTTGTACATGTATGTCATAGATGCTGTCTACTATAGACATCTCCAGGGTTGCTATCATATTTCTTGCTTCAGAAATATGTTGTTGCAGAATAGTAAGATTTGGTAGAATATGTGCCTGAAGTTCTGTGATCTCACCTCTGAATTGTGTTTCAGCATCCCATATTTCTTTCCTTAGCCTATTTGCCTCTATGAATGTTTCATGATGTGCCTTTATGCTATCGGCATGAGAGGTTAGGCTTTGTGCACTCTTTGTGACATTTGAGTCAATTTCTGCAAGTTTTTCACTGTTCTCTTTTGCAAATTTCTCAAGTGTGCACATCTTCTAAACTAAGGTGATTGCTTCAGCAATCATCAGCTGTAATTCATCACTGAGTTCTGAGAGTTTTACCTTGTTCATTGCCACTTCTTGGCTGATTTTATCAATTAACTTGAATTGATATTTCTTTTCTTCTTGCTCTTCCATTGCTTGATCTACATCTATACCTTGCTCTATTATGGCGTCGGTAAGAACAGCTATTTGTTCCTTGGTTGAAGCATTTTCTTCAAGTTTCACTTTAGGAACAAGTTTTTGGAGTATTTCTTTGGATTTTTCAAGCGCCATGTTTTCCCTATGTTCTTGTATCATCTTCTTTTGTATGGCTTTCCTCTGACAGAACACTCCAAACTCTTGAATTTTGTCACTGTCCAATGTGGTAATGTCCCAATTAGGAACTTTAATGACTTCATCAAGTGTCACAGCCAATATATCCCTCTTTACTTATTTCTTTTTCTTCTTCTTTGGTAGGGTGGCAGATTGATGTACCACCATTTGTAAGGCTTGAGACTAGGTTGATTTATTTGGTGAGTGTTGAGAGGATGAGGCATCCTTTTGTATATGTCCTATGTTCACCATCTGGTTTAGTGAAGACGTCTCCTCATGTACCTTAGGTGTATCAACAAATGAATCTTCTTTCAGTTTTAATTCCTCATTTTTCTTGACTTCCCCACTCTTATCTTGCTCTTTAACCTTTCTCATTGTGTCATCAATTATTTTATCTGCCTCTTTACTTTTTTCTTTTGATACATCATACTGCTCATCAGTTACATCTTTTATGTCAATGTCTGTATCCTTGGGAGTGTCGGATGCACCTTGTTTTTCTTCGGTACCCATATCCTTGGGTATATTATCATCTTTCTTAGATGATTTAGCTTTATCTTGACTAGACTGTATATCAATAGAATCTATTAATATATGCATATTTGTTGGTGTATTGACTGTTGCAGTGTCAATAGCTATGTCCTGTCCATCGGTCTTACCCTCTACAGCATTGATGTCTTCATCTTTTTGGATCTCTACTGCAGGGTCTTTTCCTGTAATGGTGTTGACAATGTTGTCTAACCATGAATCACCATTCATATCAACATCTAAGTTACCTTTTATTGATAGTTCTTCTTTGGTAACTTCTTCATCCTCCAATTTTATGTGGATGAGGGTTGTTGGTACTTGATCATCTTTACCATTTGTTGACCATTCCTCATCTATAACATCAGTTTGTTTTTGGCCTGTGATTTGTACCTCTTCACTATCTAACTCAACCTTTGAGTTACCTATTTTTTTGATAGGTTCCTTTTCAGGACTATTTTTCTCATCAGGATTTAGTATTCCACTCCATTTTTTATGAGTGTCTTCTTCAAGCTCTATAAGCTTTCCTTGAAGAAATTTTTAAGCTCTCATTTTTTGTGAGAATTTCTTTGTATATTTCTCCATGACTTCATTGATTTCCTTTTTGTTGATTTAGGAGGCATAAGAGATACCAATACTCTTTCTCTTATCCTCTTCTCCTCATGGAGTGCAAAAGTGAATCTAGAAAATATTTTATCTAATAGTTCTTGTGGAACATCTTGTGAAGTAAAGTGCAGTGGGACATAATAGTGTTTGCACATCTTAGCAATAAGTGCATCTTAAATCTTATTTTTTTCTACTATATCCCACCTTAACCATTTCCTAATTTTAGGATATCCAACAGATGCAGCTTCAAAAATGTACTTACATATGTCATCAATGTCTTCAGTTGGAAATGTAACTTTTGCTATTTCTTTTGCAATTTTTACAGCATCAGGTTCATCCATAGTTGTCTCTTCTAAGTCTTCATCGGTCTGAACATATTTTCTCCTTTTGGTAGGTGCCCTAGCTAGTTTTTTTTCCTTCTAAGGTTTAGGTTTCCTCTTGTACACCTTACCTTTGACCATGGGAGAAGGAATAGCATCCTGTGTTGTTTGACTCCTTGTTCTAGATTTCTTAGGTGGAGGAGGAAGAGGTGGTGAATCAGACTTCTCTTCTTCTGATTCATTTGTCTCTGTTGTATTACCGATGAGAATTTTTTCCTTGGTGTCTTCCTCCTTACTTTGTTGTTCCTCCTTACCTTCTTATTCTTCTCCATTAGAAGATATATTCAAGTTCTTTTTCAGATTCTTGACCATTCTTTTAGACTACTTTATAGCCTTCTTGACAACAAGATTTGATTTAATCTTTAGTTTGGCTTCCTCATAGGTACCAAATCTTAGTTGTTTGTTGTCAACGGGTTCATTTAACAATGCCTTAATGCATTCCTTTGCTAATCCTATTTTGATTTCATAATCCAACTTTTCAAGCCATGATTTCCTCAGAACTACAACTTGTATGTAAGTGAAATCTATATCCACCATAAAACATATCTCTTCTCTGTATTCCTCTATCAGACTCTCTGGAATCCTAGTTCTTTCTTGAAGCACTTCCTTTATGGATTTGAAATATTCATGCATTACATTGTCAAATTTTGTACCAAGTGATTCTATGAATTCACTTATTTGCATGGTAATCGGTCTACTTGTGTCCCATGCTACTTTTCCTGTGGAAGGAAAATACTCTTCGAAGTAAAAGAATATGCACATTATTAGGGAACCAAACTTACATGTGTTTGTCCATGAAGACCTTATTGTGCACATGTTCTCCTCAAATTGATGTAATAGGATCTCTGCTAGATCCATCTTCTTCCCCTGTTTGATGATCTTATATGCTGTGCTCATGGCAGTGCTAGAAATGTTGTTCATTCTCCTTGCCTAGAATATCTTGTATCCAACCACACATGCTCCAAATTTCAGCTCTGTGTCGGTTATGGTGTTTACTTTTAGTGCCCTCTTGTCTGATTTTGCACTGGTTAACCTTTCCACTTCTGCAAGAGATGGATGTTTGTGAGCCTGAGGTTTGTCAGTAATGCTTGCTGTCTACCGGTAAAGCTTTGTCAATGTTTTTCACTGAGTATACTAATGGAAAAATAATGTCATCAGTAGTATGTTGCCATCAATGCCAAAGGGAGAGATTGATGACATGTAACTTTTTGAATGTTTGAAGATGTTAAGTTGATGATCATGCAAGGAATTAAATAAGTTAATGTATTGTATTGTCATTGATGTCAACTTCATATAATCTGTATGGTCATGAAAATACTGCCAAAGACTTCAAACAACCGATGAATCAAGGCTATGCTATCAGTAATGCATACAAGTCAAGTACTCACTAAGTGATTGCATACACCAAAGGAGTGCACACCGATGGTCAGAGTAAAAGAGAAGAGTCATAGTGTTACCCGATGAGCTAATGCACAGCATTACTGACGAGCAGAGTTATAGTGTTGCCTGAAGAGAAAAACATAGAGTAACCTGACGGAAACAATTTCAATGTTGCCCGATGGAGAAGACAAGGATGAAGATCCTGATGACTACTGAAGTCACACTGATAGAACAGTTAGTTATCACTGATGACTAACTAAAGTGTTGACCGATATAATAAAGTGTTCAGATAATGAAAACATGCTTAGCTATCAAGAAGCTAAAGATATAATTAATGGATACTTATCATTGTTTTAATCATCCAGATAAAGTTGGAGATAAGTAAGTAATTTAAAGCTGATTTGTCCAGTTGGAAAGAAGATCTCTATGAGATAAATCAGGAGTTTTCTTTAAATCTATTGGCGAGAATTGTGGAACATGCCAAGAATCAAGAAAGCCAACAAAAGGGGAAATCATGTCTATATAGAGACAAACCCAACTCATTACGAATTATGGGGTGAACAAGAGAATAAAGGAAAGATGCTAAAGAAAATTTGAAGGAGAAGAAAGTCTTCATTCAGTCTTGATCAACAAGCTGTGGAAAGAGATAGATTTTGCAGACATCAACAAATAGTGAGACAAGCATCACAGAGAAGAGCAGTGTGGAGCAAAGGTATAAGTGATTATATTGATCAGAGAGGTAATGGACTTACAATAGATCTGAAAATTTGCAATTGAGTTGTATGTATGAACAGATCATTAGTGTTTCAATTTAACCATTGAAGCATAAAGCCTCTTAACCAAGTAGGAATTAAAATTATTTTACAATTGAGATACATCCCAAGGAGTATCAAAAAGTTTGATCACAAAAGTAGCATTGGATATGCCTGATACCTATTGACAGGCCAAGAGAGTTTGATCAAGGATGGTAGCATAAGATGCCAGATACTAGTTGACAAACTATTTCTAAATCCTCTAAAAAGGTCACACCTAACAATGTGTTTGTAACCTTTAACAGGGTTGGCTCTTAATAGGGATCACTTCAGAAGAGTGAAAATTTGGGGGTACTAGTCCCAGTGTTTTTCCCTGAATAGGGTTTCCACGTTAAAATCCATGTGTTATGTTCTTATGATTTATTACTTTACTATTTTATATTTCACATATGCATTTCTGGATTGATCGGTATACTCTGCATATTTATTATGTTTTGGTAAATAGTTAACTACTTATCGGTAATCATACATAAGAGAGATTAGAAAAGCAATCTGACAAGTAGAAAATTGATTAAAGTATTTCAAGGCATACATCTTGTAGGATAGAAGATAACTTGAGACATAATTAGTGGTTATAAGTTTTAAGGGTTTATTTAAGGATTATTTTTTGAGGCCATTGATTCACCCCCCCCCCTCTAAGTTATTACTAACACCTAGTTGAATAACATGATCATGAAGAAAAACAAGAGAGGGTAGTAGGTGAGGAAGAACCTGATTGTGGGGTCATTGGTGAAACTTAGAAGGTAGTCATGAATGTTGAAGAAGACTTTGAATGCCAAGAGGAGAGGCATGTGATCCAAGATGAAACCTTGGGATCACTTGTTTGATCCAAGGATAATTGATATTTTTAAAGAGATACAAGGTCATACATGATTTTAATATGGCCATTTGAGCCAATAAAACATGTAAAATGCACTCAAGGTGCAAAAGATGTAAATTTGCATTTGTCTACAAAATATGGCCTAGAAGGCTCATGTAAGGGATATGGGGATAAGAGTGGGTTGAAAGATTGTTTATAAACCTTTTAAATGTCCTAGGATGGGATTAGACACCATTTTGTAAAGTTGAAAACATTATTTTATCAATTTTGGTGTGTTGGCATTATAACAGTCGGTTGAGGACTGTTGTAATCAGTTCGTAGGAAGTTTTGAAGTCAGTTTTAGAGTTGTTGTCAATTTTTAGAGTGTTTGGGGGTCTTTCAATTGGAGATTCATGTGATTGGATGATGTATGTGGAGGTTGGGTGTGAAGGAATCATTGTAAATGTTTTTGAGACAATAAACAAATAATATTTTCTTGCAAATCCATATTTAGGTCGTGGAATACAGTCATTATGTTTGTGAATTCAAACTCTTTGTAGAATGTATTGTTGATTGGATAATGGATTAGAATGATATTATATTGAATTATAATCATTTCCATGCATTTATATTGTTTTTTTGTGAAGATTTGAGGCAGGGAAACCAAGTTATTCTTGACTATTCATGGGTTGTGTTTTGTGTAATCAACATTTGTGTTTTGAATTCTCCATGAAACAATAGGTTCCCCCACTTTCTGTAACCCTATGGCTTGTGGGAGGAACCTAGAAATGTGTATCATATCCTTGTATAGGTGATATTGTAGGATTATGTAGGGATGTGCAAGATGTTGTGGAGGAGAGACCACAAATGGAGGCTACATTCTGATTGAAGGTGCACAGTTTGACACCAGTCATTAATGTGGACAAATATGCTTAATGATGAGGGTATTTTGTGATGGATCTTGTCTATTGGGGTCCATGGGAATGTGTTAGATCAACTGGGAGGATCTAGAGAGGTTTTTAAGAGCCTAAGTGAGAAAGCCCTAGCCTAATGACCCTAGGAATGAGGATTTGATGCCTTGGATGGTAGGTAAGTGTTGGAGACCCAAAAACTTGACAATCCTTAGTGTTTTTCCATGTAATAAGACTATTTAATGGTTTTGGATCTAGGAGAAAGACTTTATATGATTTTCTTTGTATTTGGGTACATTTTAATCCTATTTATGTGTTCCAAGTGTATTGGATCTGGTAGTTGGTCCAAAGGAGATTACCTGGGGTTTGTGATATTTCTTGTAACAATGAAAAGGGTATCTAAAACCACTGATATTTTCCCTAGTTGTTTGGAAATTTTGTGAGTTAAAGGCATATTATTGACTGGATAGGGCTATAAGGAGATTAGGCTCTTGGAGTGAGTTGCATTACAGATCTCTCAACCAGACTTGGAGAGCTCATAGAACATGGTACATATGCCATGTTATGATTTTCTAAGGTGCTAGAACAAGGTTGGAAGCTTTTCTTGAAGATTGGACAAGTTGGAGGTTCTAGGTGCATGGGAATGGTCTAGAAAGTGAATCCTTGGATGAAGGTTTGAAGTGGGAAGTTGCATCTAAATTGGTGTCTGAAGAGATCCCCTTATTTATTAGGGTACGGGTCAGTAGGATATCACACTTCTCTGCATCAATTTTATGGGCAAAAGGGTGAGTTGGCTGAGAAACATTTGCAATATTTTAAGAATGTAATAAATGATTATGAAATATTTTATGAAGATGTGATCATGAGTTTGTTTTTCTAGTCATTAAAAGATGATGCTAGAGAATGATTTTTGAACTTATTTTTGAAATCTATAGATTCATGGGCACAATTCCAATCAATATTCTTAGAATACTTTGGTGAATGGATTTATGAATATGTTTTTCTCACAAATATTTTGGAAGCTCATATTGAAAATAATGAATCAGTTCTTGCATTTAATGTGAGATTCATAAAAATATTGAAAATAAGTTTTTATAAATGTATGTATCAAGATGCAATGGAACTAGTTGTATACCTGGGTGCATTTGATCCTGAAATGAGGTATACATTGATAATGGAGGACCTATAAAGTTTATATCATGAAGCACTTGAGATAGCCATGATTATTGAAAATATGGCTAAGTTTGGGATGATTAGAAAATTTAAGCCTAAGACTATGATATCATATGAAAAACTTATGCAATTGAGGAATCTAGTTTCAATATTGTGAATTCTACTTCAAGTAGTTACCAGCCTGATACTTCAGTTACATCTTTGCATTGCATATCTCCTAATAATGTTGGTTATGTCTCTCATGATCTGAAGGGTGATCCAAGAAATTGTATGACATATCCCAAAGAGGTGAATGTATCTCAGTCTATGTCTATATCACATTCATCAACAAAAATTTGTGTTCATAAAGAATCCTTTGAGGTGCATATACCTGAAGTCAGCATCACATATGATAGTATACATTTTGTTCCATTTCAGGAATTCTTTCATAATATAGATAAGATTGATCCTCAAATTTCTTGTCGACAAGATGTTTCTAATTTGACATGTATGGTTGAGAAGGAGGAGACTCAAGATGAATAAAATAATCATGATGGTCTTATTATAGTTAATGAAAACCTTTGTTATGATGAACATAATTATAAATCCTCATCTGATAAAGTTTGTAGTATTGATGATTGTTCTGATTCTGATTTTGGTGATGTTACCTCTGATTTTCCCTTTTCTGATGAAAATGACTGTGATACTAAAATTGATAATTCTTTTAATCAAATCTGTTATCCACCTTTTGATGAGGAAAATGTAATGAATCAAATGATACTCTGTCATGACATTTTTTAGAGAGGCTATTATGGGATTGTTAATCCATTTTAAGGAAGAGGTCGCTAAGAATTTTGATGATTCAAATATGTATTCCCATAGTGTAGTGAATGATTATGATGATCAAGATGTAATATCTGATTCAAAATTATTGTGTGAGATCAAATCTTTTTTTTCTATTGATTGTGATCATGTTGCTAAATATTTTTTAGATTATTGTGAGCATGAAAATGCATATGTTCCTCATCATATGGAAATATTTTTGGGCTATGTGGAAACTAATGTCATTGATCATAGTCCTTGTTGTAAAGATGGTTATTATAATGAAGGTATGTGTAATCATGCAGATGGTTGTAATGGGATGTCAATTGATTTGTTTGGACCATTTACAAAATTTGTTTGTTTGGAAAAGAGATAGGATCTGGATTTTAGATCAGATTTTTTCTTTGAGCCAGAGGTATGTTCATTTTTTCAAGAATGCGATATTAAGATTATATATACTTGGTGTTCAACAAGTATTAACAAATTTCAGCATGTTGAGATGCAATATTTGTGTGAGTGTAACCTTTTCTCTAGATTGCATAGATTAATCATTGGTGATTATCTTTCTTCTATGCAAATTAATAATGATGTCAAACTTGCTGATGTCAGTTATATGGTTGAAAATATATAAGCATCATATTTTTCTAGTCCAACTTGAAGAGTTTTTTCAAGAACATGGTTATGAGCTGAACTTTGAGGAGTATAGTATTCACATTGAGTATACTTTGTATGATGTTAGTAATATGCATTTTTGGCCTGATTGTAAGTGTTCTCAACTGTTGCATGATGATAAAATTCAGAATAATGAAGAGTATGTATACAATGCCCATTGTGCGAACATGTTAAAGGGTATCAGTTGTACCAAGTGTAATTTGTTGTATTTTAGTGATACTTTTCAGATTGATCATATTGTTAAGTCATGAAAATCAGATATTTGATAGAGGGATATTTTGGTTTTTCATGTTTGGTGGCCTGGGTCCATCAATTTGAGGATTATTTTGAAGTTTTAAAGGTTTGTACATAGAAGCTAAAGAGACTAATGAATTTAATGAATGGTCTTCTTTCCCCATAGATCTGAATTCTTGATTTTTCCTCGAGTGTAAAGCATCCCCAACAAGAGCCGCTGGTGGAAATTTTAAAATTTGGTTAAGTCTTGTGATTTTCCCTTGTCCTCTATCATGTCTCTATTGAAAATTACAGTCATCTTCAAAAATTTCCCATGTTCCTACAACTTTTTCTTGTGGGTGTTGATTTTTGTAAGCCATTAGGGTTTTCCTTGAAGGATCTAGACATTTTGAGTTAATATCCTAAGTGCCTTCATGTTATCGGTTTATGTTCACAAGTCATATGTCAATATGTTGGTCTTGTTTTATGTTAGTCGCGCCCTTGGAATATGAAGTATCTCTTTATACTGTGCGGCTGTGAAGGAACAAATGGTTAGGTTTTATGTTTGTAACAGCATCACAAAGCCTTTTTAATCTAGTTACTAGAGGTTGCAAGGCTGCGAGTAAGACCATGGTATTTTTATGAAGTCTATTAATCACAATGTCACACCGTTCAAATATAAGGAAATATTTTGGCTGCAAGTGTGCGAGAGGATGCCACATGGTGTGAGGATAATAGTAAAAGGTTGATGATGTACTTGTCATTGTATCATAGCATTCTGGCTCTGGTCACATTGAGGTTTGTGAGGCCACGATGGGATAATTGAAAGTTGCATCTTGTAGTGCACATAGCTTCATAGCGGTTAGTGATATGTTTTCTTGGTGGTTACAAGTTGGAAAGGAAGGTCGTGAAGGTTAGAAATAATATTATCGCATGCTCACAGTGATTTGAGTCATTTACATTTTGTGGTTGTGAGGCTATGATCAAGGTTGTAATGGTTAAATGAAGATGTTACTCACACCCTCATGATGGTTTGTAAGAGGTCTTTCTTGTAGTTGTAAGTTGACAATAGGGAGCTTCACAACTGGTAAAATAAGGGTATGTTGCATCCTCGCAACAATACTAAAAAGGGTATGGTTTGACTAGCAAGTGTGCGAGCTTGTGACCTGTGTTTCTCCATACAGTGAAAGGCAAAGGTTGCAAAGTAGTGACCAAGGACCAGAGGCATAGATTTTTAGCCATCATGACCTCATAGGTTTTAAGGCTTCGCAAAAAATAGGTTTGCGAGGATGCGAGTAGTAATTTGAAAGGGAATCCATGAAAATTCATTTGATGTGATATGTGTAGAAATTTTAAAGATTATGCAGAGCTAGAAATTTCAGAAAATCTTTGTACTTGTAGGAGAATGTTAATAAGCTCTCGAATTGTCAATATGTTGAAGGAATCTCCATAAAGTTACTTACATACGCAAATAGCCTATCTAATATTCATGGAGTATATTCATTAGCTATCCCAAGAAATGTATGATAGAAGTTGAAGGTTATAAATGGCATCTCTTGATAGAATCTATTGGAAAGCTACAATGTAAACAATTGTTGTTTTGTCACTGACGTCAAACCTTAACTGGTGAGACTATTGCTATCAGTTTGAGTACCATATCTATTGGTTATTGAATAATATTTGAAGGCAAGGATAACAAGAAGACTGAGTGAAATGGTTGAGTTATGGGAAATCACAAGGGTACTTGATCAGTTGGCACATTGGAAAAGTGATGTGTTGTTTGTCTATAACACTAAGTCAAGATGTCATTTTGCTGGGAACAGTATATGCCGAGAAAAGTTTGTGTCGACCGAGCACCAGTGTATGTAGAGAATAATTTCTAGTGTCAACCGAGTGCTAGTAAATTATCAAGGAAAACAGTGATGACCGAGTGGAAGAACACGGTGTTGGCTGAGCAACAGTATTTTGTCAATTGTTGAGATTTGAGATCTCTGGCTGACATAATAGAATTTATTGGGATATGTAAAGTTAATTGAGGATAAGCATGATTGGTCCACACTATTTAAATGCATGGGTAATCATAATTAATGCATGGATCAAATATTTAATTAGTGATTTCTTTGGAGAAATAAATTAAATGTAAATGACGGAAAGATCTGTTGGATCTGACCTAACCTAAGATCTACGATCTTGATTAAGCAGCAAAGATTTATTTTACCTAGATGAAGAGGTATAAGATAACCTCAAGGGATTATTCTAGAAGAGTGGTGAGTGTGCTGAGTGTATGCAAGAGGATTGCATGGTTAATTGGCTGATTGGTATGATCTAGAAAAGAAGGCAGAGCATAGAAGTAGAGAGTTGCAAAAGTGATTGCTTGACGGATTTCCAAGCAAATCTGAAGATTGAAATGAGAATGGAGGCCACTCAGTGAATTAGCATTAGAGCTGAATTGGATCTAGATTTTCAAAGTAAGTTGTATGTATCATATCACACCTACTGATTAATTTCTAACCATTGTATCAGTCAAAATCCTTTAACTGGGTTGACGTAATACTCATTGTATAAATCCTTTAAGCAAGGTGACATTCAAGTGGAATGTTCTAAGACCTCTAACAAGGCCACTCCTAACAAGGTGATTAAATCCTTTAACCAAGTCACATTTAGCAATGTGTTTTGTAACCTTTAACAGGGTTGGCTCCTAGCATAGCTCACTCCAGAAGAGTTAAAACTTGATAGCATGTTATTGGTGGTTTTTCCCAAATTGGGTTTCCATGTTAAATACTGGTGTCAACTTGTGTGAATGTTTATATTTTGTTTTTCTATTAATTTTCTACAAGCTGATTACATCTGAACAATAAACTGTATATTTATGTTGTTGACTTATGCTATTGTTGTCGAGTAGATCTGAGTTGTTTAAAGTGCTATAAAGTTTCAATTGGTACATCTAGACCTAAGGATAGCTGATTCACCCCCCCCCCCCCCCNAAGGATAGCTGATTCCCCCCCCCCCCCCCCTCTTAGTTATTCTAAATCCATTCTAACTATTGGTATCAGAGCTTTGGTCTCTTGAAAATAGTACTTGGAGCAAAATATGAAGATGTGTAAAAAGGAGGTACCAAAGTTGAACAAAGATAACTTCCCTGCATGGGAGAGTTTGATGAAATTGCATCTGGCTAGTATTGGTGATGCTGCTAAACACTATATTGAACATGACTATGTAGCCCCCACTACACCTTTCTCCACTGAACAGTTAAGAGAAAAGTAGGAACACAATCAAGCAATGTTGGAGATTGAATCATCCCTAAGCTATCCTGAATTTGAGGACATAAAGAACTGTACAAATGAAAAGTATATGTGAGATACCCTAGAAACCATGTATAGAGGATATACAAATGTGTTGAGAGCAAAATCTAAAAGTTTAAGAGGTAAGTTTGATGAAATGAAAATGTAAGAAGGAGAAAATATAGTTCAATATTGTGGTAGGATAAAAGAAGTTGTGAATGCTATTAGAGGAGCTAATGGAACCATTGATGATAACACCATTATGAGAAAGATACTGAGGAATATTCTTCCTATATATGATATTAGAGTCTCTGCAATTCAAGAATTGATATGTACTCCTAATAATAATTTGACTTTAAAAGTTCTGGTAGGCAGACTTACTGCATTTGAGATGTCAAATTTTGATAACTACACTCCACAAGCTATTGATTCTGCATTCAAATCCCATTTGGTCCTTAACAAACCAAAGAAAGGAAAAAAATGTGTAAATAGTGACAAAAACACTACAGATGATGATCTGGAAGAACTTGAAGCACTTATGGCAAGAATACTATCTAGAGGAAAAGGAAAATTCAAAGGTAAACTTCCTATCATTTGTTTTTCATGTAACAAAGTTGGTCATATTTCTGCAAGATGTCCTGATAAGAATGACAAAGATGAAAGAAGGGATAGAAAATACAAAGACAAAAAGGATGACCAAGACTTTAGAAAGTATAAGGATTACAAAGACAAAGGTAAGAAATCTTGCTATATAGCTGAAGAAGCTTCTGACAGTGGTTCTGACAATTCTAATGAAAATGATATAAAAGTTGTGTATGTTGCTATGAAAGATGATTCTGATGATTCTGATGAGAAAACTGCACTAATTTCTTATATGAGTAAAGGTGACCATTGGATTATTGACAGTGGTTGTTCACATCACATGACTGGTGACAAGGATAAATTTGAAACCTTAGATCAGTGCAATGGTGGTTATGTTAAATTTGGTAATGATGCACCATGTCTTTGTTGGAAAGTTGACTTCCTAAGGATGCATGACTCATTTTGTGTTGTAATCATGGCAACATAGTCATACTAAGTTTCTATCTAAGATAACTTAGAAGGAAAAATGACTAAGTATGGAAATAGGGCAAACAGAGATATACAGTGATCAGCACATCAACACATGTGCAAGAGATCAAATCAGGTCATGTGTGTTCAAATATATGTTCTATGACATGTGTACATACTACATCCAGACACGCATAGTATAGAACAATAGTATGGAGAAGTTACAGAAAGATCAGTAGACCAGCAGTCCAGAAGACAAAGCATGGAAGTTGACTAGTGTTTTGATCAGCATGAATTATTTTGTTATGTAATGGCTAAGCACCTTTGATTATATGTTTGTGATGATTTAATTAGCATTCTTGTAAACATGCTTGAGCTGACTTGTTCGGAAGCATTGTGTATTTTGTTTTAGGGCCGACTAGAGTCTTGTTTTGGGTCACGCCTATTCGGATATGAACATATAAGTTTGTAATGTAAAGTTATGTTACAAGTGTCAATTATTATGTAAAAGGAAGATATAGAAGAGTAGTATCATGAATTTAGTATAGGATATAGCTCTTTAAGAGAGTAAGATCATTCATGCATACATGGAACTGATCAGACAACAGTGTCATCATAGCAGTTCACTTTTGATATAGTGTATATCAACTTTCAGAAGGTTGTAGCCTTCATCCTATTGGGCAGTGAGCCATATACCTTTAATAGGGTTTTCTGAAAAACTCCTAATATGGTTTGACCTTGAACTAGGTCATTGTACTCATATTGTAAAGACTGCTTCTAATGGGGCAAAGGAACTTTAATAGGTTCATTATACTAGTACAATATTTGTGGGTACTGATTCCCACTGGGGTTTTCCTTTGATCAAGGTTTCCCCGTAATCATATCATGTTCTATAAGTTCTTATGTTAAGCTTCATTCAATGTATGTTTTATTTATGTTTAAATTGCTAAAAATTAATAAATAGACAAACACTGATTCACCCCCCCCCTCTCAGTGTTTCTAATAGTCTTGTTAAAGGGAAAGGATCAATTAACTTGACTAATAAGATCAGATGTGACAATGTATATTAGGTTGATGATCTTAACTATAATTTGTTGAGTGTTGCATAGATAAATACTTCTAGTTATAGAGTTGAATTCCATCACAAGAAGGCAAAGATCTATGATGCCACTAGAGAGCTAGTTGGAAGTGGAGAGAAAACAAAAGGTAACTTATTCTATCTAGACTTAGTTGATGAGACATGCTTGTTTGCACAATATAGTGATGTTTGGTTATGGAATAAAAGGTTGTGTCATGTAAACTTTGATAACTTGGTAAGCATAAGAAAATTGAAAAAGGTTAGAGGGTTGCCTAAATTAAAGAAACCTGAAAATGCAATGTGTAAGCAATGTCAATTGGGAAAGATGACTAAATCTAGTTTCAAGAGTAAGACTCATACTTCCAAGGAAATTATGGAATTGGTTTGTAATGACCTTTGTGGTCCCATTGGTGAGAAAAGTTACTGTGGAGATAGATATTTCATTCTATTTGTTGATGATTACTCCAGAATGATGACTGTTATGTTTCTTAAAGAAAAATCTGATGCATTCCAGTTATTTAAGTGGTACTTGGCAAAATTTGAAAAGGAGACAGGCAAAAGTATGAAATGTTTGAGATCTGACCGAGGATGCAAGTTTATTTCTAATGAGTTCAACATGTTCTACAATGACCGAGGTATAAAAATATAGATGTCTACACCTAGGACAACACCACAAAATGGTATTGATGAAAGAAGAAATAGATCTATCATGGACTACGCCAGAACACTAATTATGGAGAAGAATGTTGCATAGAAATATTGGAGAGAAGTTGTGAGTACAGCAGTCTATACCCTGAACAGAGTACAAGTCAAGAAAGGTACTAATGCTACACCGTATGAGCTATGGTATGGATATGCACCTAATGTAAGATATTTCAAATTCTTTGGAAGTAAATGCTTCATACTAAAGGATAACATAAATGGAAAACTAGATGCTAAAGGTGAGGAAGGGATATTTCTTGGCTATTCAACTAAACCTAAAGCATATAAGTGTTTGAATTCTAACACTACAAAAATTGTGGAAAGTGCAAATGTTAGAATTGATGAATATGCAGAAAGAAATGAAGTAGAAAGTACACAAGAACCTAAAAGTTACAAATCATTTGTCTATCTAGATGAGGAAGATTCTAATGTATTACCTAAACCTAAGAGTGAGGTTGTTGAGAAACAGCTAGCACCTGTTGAGTCACAGAATGAGGATGTCAGGAAATAGGAGGTAATTGTCAAGCTATCTGATGGAGATATTGAGACACAAAATCAACTTGAATTGAACAAGAACAATGAATCTGAAGCAAGAGAAGAACCTACTCTAGCAAAGTACATGAGGAGGCACCACAAACATGATCAAATCATAGGATCAAAGGATTCTACAATTATGACAAGAAGTAATTTGAGAGATGGCACATTCTTGTTATGTGATTTTGAGCCTAAAATAGTAAAAGATGCCTTTGAAAATGAAGACTGGATACAATCCATGAATGAAGAGATTGAGAAGATTGAGAAAAATAAGACTTGGACACTTGTACCTAGGTCGAATGACAAAAATGTAATTGGTACTAAGTGGGTATTCAAAAATAAGCTGAATGAACATGGAGAAGTAACAAGGAATAAAGATAGACTGGTATGCAAGGTTTATGCACAAGAGGAAGGAATTGATTATGGAGAAACATTCACCCCAGTTACAAGATTGGAAGGAGTCAGAACCTTACTTGCATATGCAGCCTACAAAGGTTTTAAATTTTATCAGATGGATGTAAAGCCAGCATTTCTAAATGGAATATTAGAAGAATAAGTGTACATTGAACAAGCTAATGGATTTGTTGACCCAAGAAAGAGGACATGGTTTGCAGATTACACAATGCACTATATGGACTGAAGCAAGCACCAAGAGCATGGTATGAGAGATTGTACAATTATTTGATAAAGATTGGATTTGCAAGAACCAATGGCAATAGCAATCTATTTTTGAAGACAGAGAAAAGCAAAGGTACTTTATTAGCTGAAATTTTTGTTGATGACATTATATTTGGTGGACAAGATGTGTTATGCCAAACATTTGCAAAAGAGATGCAAACTGAATTTGAGATGTCTATGTTTGGTGAAATCAAATTCTTTGTTGGCCTACAAATATATCAAATGAAGAATGGTATCTATATTACTCAATCAAAATATGTCAAGGAGATACTAACAACTTTTGGCATGGAAGAATCAAAACCAATGAGTACACCAATGGCTACTGGACAGAAGCTAACAAAAAATGATGATACAAAAGAAGTGAATCAAACCCTTTATAGGTCAATGATTAGAAAGATGCAATATGTTGTACACAGCAGACCTGATATTTCTCTAGTTATTGGAGTTGTTGCAAGATTTTCTGCCAATCCTAAGGAAACTCATATGATGGCAGTAAAAAGAATTCTAAGATATTTGAAAGGAACAGATGAATATGGTCTGTATTAAAAAAAGAATGATAAGTTTGATCTCAGAGTTTACACTGAATCTGATTGGGCTGGAAATGTGGATGACAGGAAAAGCACCACAGGTGGAGAATTTCTTTTGGGAAAGAGATTGGTTTCATGGAAAAGCAAGAAATAGAATTGCACCTCACAATCTACAGCTGAAGCTGAATATGTGGCAGCAACAGTTGTTATACATTGTGATAACACGAGTGCCATCAATATTTCTAAGAACCCTGTGATGCACTCTAAGAAAAAGTATATAGCTATCAAGTATCATTACTTGAGGGAGCTAGTTCAACACAAGGAAGTGAGACTGGAATATGTGCATACTAAGGAACAATTAGCAGACATATTTACAAAAGCACTATCTAAAGATGTTCATGTGTATTTGAGAGGTAAATTAGGGGTGATTCCCCTAACTGAGGCTAATTAGTTTAGAATGGTACTATTGCATCAAATGTTATATTCAGAATATTTGACACATTGATGCACAGGAAGTCACACTTTAGGAAGTTGCCTAAAGATGTGAAAGAAAGACAAGGACAAAAAAGAGGATAAGTCATAAACAAGATGACAAGAACAGCATGATACTCAGTTAGAATAGAAGAATCTGCATGATGAAGATGTCAACATCTTTGGCATTGTTATCAAAGAGGGGGATTTTACTGAAAAAGGGATAATTTACTATACTTAGAGAAAAAGGGAGAATTTACTAAAAGAGAGAGTCTACAGATGAACAGAAATACAAAGATTTCAATGTGATTACAGACACAGAGGGAGACATGTTTTACAAGATGAGAATCAGAATGAAGCTAAAGACATTAATGAAGATTTGTTCATATCAAGGAACACAAGCAGACTTTTTGGATTTTATGGTAACTATGTTTGTAAAATTATTGTTTAGTGTTGCCATCAATACCAAAGAGGGAGATTATTGGAAAGCTACAATGTAAACAATTGTTGTTTTGTCATTGATGTCAAACCTTAACTGGTGAGACTATTGCTATCTATTTGAGTACCATATCTATTGATTATTGAAGAAGATTTGAAGGCAAGGATAACAAGAAGATTGAGTGAAATGGTTGAGCAATGGTAAATCACAAGGGTACTTGATTAGTTGGCACATTGGCAAAGTGATGTGTTGTTTATCTATAACACTAAGTCAAGATATCAGTTTACTGGGAATAGTATATGCCAAGCAAATTTTGTGTTGACCGAGCACCAATGTATGTCGAGCATAATTTCTAGTGTCGACCGAGCACCAATAAATTGCCAAGGAAAATAGTGATGACCGAGTGGAAGAACACATTGTTGGCTAAGAAGCAGTATTTTGGTAATTGTTGAGATTTGAGATCTCTAGCCGACATAATTGAATTTATTGGGATATGTAAAGTTAATTGAGGATATGTGAGGCCTCACCCCGACCCATCATAGTTCAGCTGATACACTTATTTTGATACATTATGATTTGATATTTTGAGACATTATATATGATGGACTAGACATTATTAGTATTATTTATGCCATGTGATGATTTCTTCTGTATACTTTATCGATGATGTTTATGATGCTTTAGGTATACTCATGCATTATGATGATTATCTCAGTGTTTTAAATTCAAATGGAAAAATATGTTATGATATTTTGATTATGTAATTGGTTATGGTTATCAGGTACAGAAAGGAGAAAAATGTTATTAAGTGAAAATTTAGAATGTTTAGTCAATTAATTATGCAATTTGATTTAAATGTATGTATATACATGTGATTTTATTGAGCTACTGATGTTTAATTTAGCATGTAGGAAAAGTACCATGGAAATTATTGGAGAATCAGTAACCAATCGTATGTACAAACTGTAAAGCCAAGGTTGAATCTAATAAAGAGATTCAAACCTCGTTGTAAAGTGATTTTATTTGTGACCGTAAATTGTATGAATGTATTAGGTGTTGTCTCTGTGCAATTTGTGACATGTCAATGTTGTGTTATGTTATTTTATAGTGTCAATTGACACTTGTTATGTGTTTATGTGATGACATGTCTACTAAGGTTGGCAATGGAACCAAATTAAATTGTTTAAACTTAAATTTTGTTCTAGTCACTTCTAGAGGCAAAAAGGAGGTCCTAAGGGTCAATTTTAGGAAAATCCAGGTACCTTAGTGATAGGGGTATGGGTTAGGAACATTTCTAACACTTCTAGAACCCACTAGTGGCCTTGGTGACCCTCTTAATAACCCATTACTCACATGTTACGAAAATAGAGTGAGTCTTGACCTTTTACCCAAACCCACACTCCTTTCCAGTCTTGCATTTATGATAGGGGACATTGGACAGCCAAAAGACTTAGGAGTCAATTTTGAAATTAATGTTGTGGGGTGGGTAAGATTTGGAGACATTTTTAGAGGCCCTTGGTAGAGTTAGAGGGTGTTCACCCACTCTCTACTTTTAGATACCTAGGGTTTTGGATTGAAGGAAGCAAAAAGGATTGGGCTCTTCTTAAATATCATTTTTCCATAACACTTGTAAAGGTTGGTCTCCACCATTTCCATGGAATCTTTCTTGTTTTGTTGCAATTAGAGTAGTATGCATTTCATTCTTTTGTATATGTGATTTATGTATTTTATGTTGTTGTGATGTAAGGGATGGGATTTTGGGTTTGATTTCATGCTTATGGTTTTATTGTTGTTTGATTGAGGGAGTTTTGTGAAGGGTGTAATGGCATTACTCACCCTTGGATAGGGAAGAAGTGGCCATGTATGGGGGAAGGGGTTAGTTGGATTCCATGGAAGTGTAGAGTCTCTTCTCATGG
>MU214150.1:73175-85375 GCA_018584345.1 Thuja plicata | reverse complement strand
TATGTTTTCTTATGTTCCTAGAGAATGTATAGGAATCGATGGAGGTATTTGCTATAGTTTTCATTTATGAGTGTCTTCACAAGGAGGTTATTGATGGTTTTCAACATTTGGCATAGAAAAATAATAGATGTGCAAAAGAAATCTGTCACTCCCATTATATCAGCCATCACATTTTGTTGTGCCTAGGCTAATATTCACTATTCTAAGAAGGTATTGAAAATTGCAAAGGAATCTGCAGTGGTTTTGAAACAGTCAGCCGAGATTCCAACCATATTGTTGGTACTAGAAATCCCCCAGCTGTTAGTCAAAAGAGGGTCATTGAAGCTTGTTTGTAGGAAGAGCTACAACTATGAAAAAGACTGTTTTCTGATTTTCTTAGTCACCACTATAAAAAAAAAAATTTAAATGGTGTGTGTAGGTGTTAAATTTATTTGCAGAAGATCAAAGGCAAATTGAAGTAGAAAAAGATCAGGATTCAGAGCAATTGTAGGAGGTTCCTAGTTAAGCTGAGATGTAGATCACTTGAAGTAAAGCTACAGATGTCAAAGCTGCTTGCAGAAGTTTGCAATGCAACTGCAAAGGAGAATTAGAGAATGTGGAAGATCACAACCAAAGATAACTAAGAAAGTTGTTGTTTGAAGAAATCACCAAGCATATTAAGGCAGAAGAGATGTTTGTTGTTGCACATAGAAAAATATTTTATCCCATCAGAATAATTAACCAGTCATTGTTAATATATTATGCCATCACATTAAATATACCCTAGCTCGTATAAATGGATGCCATAGCTCGTGGGTAACCAAAGAATCCAATGAGCACACATTAACATGATGCCCTAGTTCACTAACATAGCAATAGAGCATGGAGTGATGAATATCACAATAAGATGTGCCCTCAAAATGCAGAGGAGATAACACAATCCCTACCTCAATGAGCTTCTATTTGATAAGGAGAGGAAAAGCCATGTTTCCGGCAAAAAAAATCTCGAAGATCAAACACCCAAGTCCAGATAAAAACTGTAGCCCCTATACACAGTGCCAAATTTGAAATGGCATGTGGTTTCATGCACTGGATGATGTGGTTTCACGCGCTGCCCCTTGAAAAAATTTGTCGTGACTGTAGCCCCTATACACAGTGCCAAACTTGAAATGGCTCATGTGGTTTCAAGCTCAAAGATAATGTGGTTTCACGTGCTGCCCCTTGAAAAATTTTGTCATGATGATAATGAAATGAGAAATGAATTCCTTTTTGTTAAAAATTTATACCCGTGTTAGTCAAAATTTTGACCTACATGGTATTGGTCAAACTTTTGACTAACACGGGCATGGATTTAAAAAAAATTAAAGTTTTCCTTCTATAATTGACCAACCAAAATATTTTGGTTTCATGGTCAAAAAATTTGGTAGAAAAACTAGGTGAAATGTACTAGTGATGGAATCCTATTCATATTCTCTTGTTTGAATCTATACCTAGTATAAGCAATCATCTTTGTAAGCTTATTTCATTCTCAGAATGCAACAAATATCTAGTTACCATTTTATTTACTTTGTCTTTTAGAAGTAGGAGTAGTGTAGTTCTAGTTCTCAGTGAGATGTAAAGTGTATATGGGATTTTACATGAAGGTGGTAATATATTGAACACCCATGATTTTCAAGTTTGAGAACTATTCATGTGTTTTGGTCTGAAGTATTTAAATTAGTATAAGTTTATTATCTGTGTAGACCTAGAAGTAGGTACACTCACTTGAGTCTTGTGGAGCTCAGAGAGAAGAAGGCTTGCATGCCTTCTCAATGTTCTCTTTTCTTGTCCTCAATTTTTAGATGATGTAGAGTTTGTGAGTTAGGTGAAGGTACCTCAGTTTAAGTCCCATATTCCCTTTTAGGATTAAGGGTTGCAAGAAAAAACACCAACAATATCATGATGGTATTCCTTCTTGAAGCCCTGGAAATTCAGCAATGGCTTCATCATTTTCAAAGACATCCTTGTTGGTCCTATTCGATCAATTTGGGGTGGATTAGACATAGTTCAATATTGGGTTGCAACTCAGTTATAGAATTGAAGAAAAAGTAGACGTGACACTTGCTTCCTAATGGTACTTGATTTTATTAACTACCCCTTAGGTTGTTACAATACTGAAAGGGGTTTAGATCTCCTTCTATAATGACCTTTGTGCCTTGGTAAGGAAACTTGATACACTGATGATACATGGAGGGTATATCTTACATTTTTGTGTATCCATGGTCTTTCTATTAATATTTTATATCCTAGTTCAAGGTCTAGGATTTGGAGTGGTGTGTTCTTTACTACTATTCCTATCATGATGGGTAAGATAAGGACACCTTTGGATGATCTCTCATCCTCATCATATTCTCTAATTTTGATCCTTCTAGTGATATTCACACTTGACTCTGAGTATCCAAAGGGTTTTGTCACTTTTAAAGTACATATGTTTAGCCTATCTCTTCCATCAATGAGGACATGTATGAGTGTATGTTTGTGCACTTGGACCAATAGGTGTAGACGATCATTATGCAGTGGTTTATGTGGTGGTACATTATGGTCCATAAATGTATCATTTTTTTGGAAGCAATATAATTAACCATGGTCTAGAAATTTTCAAGAGATATGTCCCTTGGGACAGATGCATTTTGGAATGCTTGGTCTAAAGCTTGCTTGTGTTCAGGAGATATACACAATAGCTACAAGATAGGGATATGAGATGTCATGCATTTAAGATGATCCACTAGATTGTCTTGTAGATTGGGAGGTGTGAAAGAAGATGCGGGTGAAAAAAAATTAGAAGGTGCCCCCTATAGGATAACCTTGGAACAACGGTTTTTTATTGCACATTTGGAGTTATTGTCTCTGATAGTGATTGTAGTGAATTGGTTTTCAGCAAGATTAATGCAATTTATCACATTATCAGATGATGAGTATGTATAAATGACCTGTTTTGACTGGATACCTGACATGGGGGCCTTCCCTTTATTATATATTTGTAATAGATCTTTAAAGATTGTATGATCCATGTTATCTTTGAGTTTTGGATTATCAACATTGATTTCTCCTTGTTCAAACAATTCTTGTATGGCATTCTTCAATATATAATAGTTTGATGATTTGTTTCCTTTGATAGGATGGTACTCACTAAATTCATTGTCATTCCACCATTTGGGTTTCACAGTGTTATCTTCAAATTCACATATCTCTCATAAAGTTATCATGTTTGTCTAGATCATTTTTTTAGCACTAATTAAATTGACTCCCCTAATGGTGTGTATTCACATTTTAGAAATGGGAGTCTTGGTGGATGTTGAGTGTTGGGTTGTGACTGAAAAACATTAGTAGTTTTAACATTTTCCATAGGTGTTTGTGTTTGAGTGTTTTCTTGAGGTGTATGGGTTACCGAGGTTTGATTCTGCAATGGTGTTACTTTCAGAGAAATTTTGGGTTGGACATAGTTAAGAGTCTTTACATCAATGACACCATCACTGGTAACATTCTTGTTTCTGTTCCAAAACTTATCTTTGTCTAGAGGATTCTTAAAGGTGTTTGGTTGGTTGCGATCAGAAAGAATCCCTCTTTTGATCAGATTTTTTGTGCATCGTATTCCTGTTTTGATTAATTGTTTGAAATTTGGAGAAAATTGTAACTCAATAGTAAAGATCATTCATGTAATAAGGTTATCCAAAAACATGAGAATGAGGCCTTTTTTAGGAACATCATATGGGATGTGATTAGTTGTACTTCACCTCTATATAAAATTGGAGAAAGTCTCACCTTCTTTTGTTTAGTATCACAGAGGTCTTTGATACTAACTTTGTGTTCTATGTTGTGGTGAAGGTGAGAAATAAAATTTTCAGCTAGTTCTCCCCAGGATTGAATGTCATGGGGTAGGTGAGAAAACCATTCCATTCCTGGTCTGGATAAACTATGAGGAAATAATTACATGAGGTAAGATTCATCATGCATGACCTTGATGCAACTAGAAAAAAATTCCTTGATGTGTTCGACGGGGTTGGTCTTGCCTCTGTATTTGTCAAATTTTGGTAGTGCAAAGTGTGCAGGAAATGAAGGCATGGCAATCAAATAATCAAAGGGGTAAGGATACAGGTCCTATGTAGTGTAGGACTTTATTTGTCCCTCATTTTGAAGATCTTTTAATTGACTTTGCATGGATTTCATTTTTTGAATCAAGATGTCAATTTGGGATTGGGGAACATTTCCAAAGTTTGATTATTTCCTGGTAGTTGGTAGATGATTTTGTATAGGATATTGAAACTGTGTTGCAGGTATATAAGATCTACCAAGGTTTTGATTTTTATTACCATATGGTAAGTTCTGTTGGAAATGAATTTGATTAAAACTCAAGAGGTTATGATGATGAATTTATTGTTGGAACAAAGATCTAACCCTCAGAGGATATTAACTGAATGTAGGATTGACAGAAAATGATCCTAATTGTCTTTGCATTTGTATGGACCCGAATCCAGTTGGGAATAATTGTGTCACTTGATTATTGGTAAATGGGTTGTAATGAACTTGAGGTTTTGATGATGTGATTTTGTCACTTGAAGTAACTACAGTTGAAGACATTGTTTGAGATGAACTAGTCATGGTAGAGGAGCCAATTTGAGAACTAGCTATGTTTTGACTAGTTGGTATGCCTTGAGACATCATTTGATTTTGAGATAGGCCCCATATAGAAGAGGAGATAGCTTGTGTTGATTTTTGAGATGACACTATTTGAGATGGCTCTAGAGTAGACACTATCTGGGACACTATAGTATTCATTTGAGATTGTCTAGTTATGTCATGTTCTACTAGTGGATTCTCAGGCCAGATGGTAGATACATCAAACCTAGGAGGAAGTTTGACTCCCTTGTACAAAATCATTGCTAAGTACTTTTGAGGGTTTTTTATACTACAGTGTCTAAAACTAGTGAAGAATATTCATCTTGTTCAATGTCTTCTAATTCTTCCTTAGTTATATTTGAGAACATTGTTGATCTAGGAAGTTTGTGTGATGTTTCAGGAAAATTTTCATGGTACATAAAGGGATTAGTATTCTCATAGGTATTTTTTTCTAGTTCTTCATCTCATGGAGGGAATTAATTGACAAAGGGATCCTCTATTTGATTCCTAGTTTGTGATCTTGTAACTGGTCTATGCACAAGGCTATGGAATGATAGCTCCATCTTGCTATTGATTTGAAATGTTTGGAATGTGATCTGGGCTGATACGATGGAGTTCCAGTGATGTTTTTTTATCAAAATTAAGCATTTCCTATGGTGAAGTCTAATAGAGAAGGATCTATCTCTATGATGAAGACTTGATATGTTGATCTTATTCCTTGGTTCTAAGGACCTCTAATCCTTGATAGTGAACTTCCAAAATCAAAGATAAGGATTGTTGAAAACAATTGCAAAGATAAGATTTGAATTGAAACAATGAGATCATAAAACACAATAAAACACACTTAAAACAATTTTTTTGGCCCTAAAATCTACACATTGAGTGTAAGTTTTTGATGATTTCCACGGGTCTTACACATAGAAAGCAATTCAATCAAGCTACCTATGGTCAATTTTGGCTTTAAAAGATAATAAGGTAAGATTTCTACTTAACCATGTTGTAATAAGGATTATGTTTGAAAATTTTGAGTCTATCCCCCATTGTAAAGGCCTCCCACATGCATAAAAATACAATTTTACACAATCTCGAAGGACTATTAGAGGAGGTATGATTATCAAGATCTTTACGTCACTCATCCCATTAAGAATGAATAAATTTATTTTATGGTGGGTTGGATTACCATAACTTAAATGGTTATTTCCCACTTGGGTCATTCCCTCTCACCAGCCTCATTAAGGAAAATCTCAGGAGGCAGGCCCACTGTGGCTAAAAAATGCACTACTTGGAAGTTCATAGTAAGGTTAAGAAGGGTCTATTATTTTGATCACCTATAACAGGTGAGAGAATATCCATACCCTCTTTAGACTCCAAGAACATAGAGAACATGATTCTTTTTTTGACCTTATCTAACTAAGTGGGACTTTAACAGGTTTGGCATTTTGATCACCCTAGATAGGGGAATCATAGGGCTACTATCTTCATCCACAAGAATGCAAGGTCTTTCTAATTACTCTATGTTTGGAAAATAAATGGCACAAATAAAGAAAAAGGTAACACTTAAATTCAAAAGTTTGAGAGTGTGCACCTTTGATTATTAATGCACATTTTTATGTTTACCATTTACCTGGGAATTCGCTCAAGCTCCTTAGCATCCACAAACATTACTCCAACATGGGCAATCCAAGGTGAAGGAAAAAAGATGCTAACCAAATCAATGAACTTCACAAAGCATAAGTGCTTAGATTGATTTATACTCCAAATTTAGCTTGATATAAATGTAGAATCTTAACATATCAATAAAAATCATTTGCATCCTCACTAATCTTACCATTTCATTTTCCTAAAAGTTTTTCTTTGCATACACATTTTCTTTCTTGATTGCCTTTTCAGTAAAATGATCAGGAATCCTGCTCTTCCTTAATTTCCTTGCCATTTATCATGCTACATGTTTCTCTACATAAAAAAGAAAGTGAAAAAAACTCAAAAACTGAAGAAGAACCTGCAAATTAGATCAGATCAGAAAATATATAAAGCTAATTTTTCCACAAAATTGCAGCAATGTGCACAGGGAAAAATCTGCACAAGCTAGAATAAACAATTAATAGCACCGAACTATTAAAATAATCAAACTATTAATCAAAATAAAATCCCTACAAACAATAGAATTATAAGCATGATGATTTATAAATTGAAATAAACTAATTCAAAGAAAAGCATTGAATGATTAATAGATTTTGTTGCTTCTTTGCACTTTGTTGAGATGTTGCTAGTTGACACTCAGAGATAAATCCAACAACATCTAGACTCGGAGATTCAAGAAATTAAGATTGAATAACTAGATTACAACCTACAAATTGATAGTGTAACATAAAAAAATAAAAAATAAAGAGGGATGGGTTTAATTCACCCAGTCTATCTTTTTATGTACATTAGGGAAAGAAAAACAGGGATCCACAAATATAACCTTCAAGAGAATCCAAATTAGATTAGAACAACGCAAATGGATATAGGGGTACTAATGTACAATTTGAGTCCTTTCAAGGCTGAATATCTAAAATATTTATTTTTATTTTATTTGTACTTCCCCTTTATTGTTTGTTGATTGATATTGATTAATGTTTGATTAAATGAACTAAAGCTAGTTGATTGATTAAATGCAATGCAAGTAAAGTAGAAGCACATGTAACAATCAAGCACATAAAATGACCTCATTTGATATCTCAAAGTAAGTGCTATGAAATGACAAAGAGGAAATTAGACTCACCTTGAGGGCTAGTAGAGATCACAAGATCATATATGAAAACAAAGTAGAAAACTGCAATAGAAACTGAAACCACACTGGATTCGAAACATGCAAGCTAAAATCTACTAATTGTGAAAATTTTAAGGTCCTGAGAACAAGTCAAATTGGACATACATTTTTCACTTGGGTATAGGTCAAGGTCGAATTGTACCTACATTATCGAAAAAATATTAGATTTGAATGTCCGATAGAAACTATAACCCTAAATCAGCCGAATCTGATCCCGAAAACTTGAAATCCTACAAATCTACTCCTACACAAGAAAAATGGAGTTTTTTTGGGGGGAAGGGGCTTTCCTTGGTCAATCACCCATTTTGGAATTAACTTTAAATTTAAATAAAATCATGTAAAAGCAAGACAAATGTAAATATTCACCTTTCTTGTCAAAACTTCATGGATGATTTGAATCCGCTATCCACACAGATGTATGAATGCTTCTATGTAGATTGTAGGATGTTGGATATTTTCACAAATGCAATACATCTAAAAATTCAAAATCATAGATCATGAATGTAAGTATGCTTGAGTTCTTGAATGGTTGAACGCTTGTGCAATGTTGATGAATATAGATCTCCTCTCTTGATGGTCAGCTCCACTATCTCCGATAAAGAAAGAAGCTATATCTATGGAAGGAAATTCATGTTTGATTGGATGGAATGAATGCCTCCCATGAATCCTTTCTTTTCTTAAAATCCTTGAATGTAGCTTAAACTCCTTGAATGCACCTTGAACTTGATAGCTTGCAATTGATGGCTTGAGCATGTAAAGGATCTTGCTTGTAAAATTGGATGTAGCTTTTGGTTCTAGAATATAGATCAAAGATATATTTTCAAATGAAGTGAGTAGGCCTTCTTTCATACCAATTTTGGGTGACAAAATAATAAGATTCGATTGTACTAGGTGGGAAAATGTGAAAAACCCTGAAATGGGCTCAAGTTCCTATGAAACTAGTGCCTCGATTACAGGTTGACCTTGATCTGTACTCTAGGTACAAGTCAAATTTGACATGTAACTAAGGTGGCACAATCCATGAAAATGCCTTAGGATCTTGGGGGTGCAAAAGAAATGGTCAGAAATGGGCAAAAAGTGAGGAAAAAGTGGCAAATCAAGCATAAATGCATCCATTGTCTAAGAGATCACTAAAATGGGGCCAATCAAGCATAAATGCATCCATTGTCTAAGAGATCACTAAAATGGGGCCTAAAAAGGTCTTTGAGCTCCAAATTAATGGGTGCTAACTTTTAAGATGATACTTTTAGCCCTCACTTTAGTGGGAGTATGAGCCAAACTCAAACTTATGGTAAAGTAGATCAAGTACATGAGATGATCTCATCAAACCTAATGAGACAAGGAAACCTCAAGGCCCCAAGTGACTTGAGTTCTCATCAAATAAATAACTAATAAAAGAGAGACATATCCAAACAAAGGAAGAAAAGGGGGTGTGATTACCCCGGTCTAGTAAGAATGCTTGTCTTACTATGAATAACACATAAAGGCATGCTGCAAAAGATGGCATTGATAGTTTAGCGGGTTTGTGTGTCATGCTAGTCAACCCATCAAGGATTCATCCTTAGGATTTGTGTCTCCACAAGGGGAATCTAACAAAAAGTGATCCAGGCATAAGGATTTGTGTGTCCTTAGGGGATCGAAAGATTCAAATGCAAGGATTAGGCATTATGGATTTTTGTTTCCATAAGGGATCCAAATGTATAAGATCATAAAACATAGTAGATGTGTGCAAAATGTGAGTAGATTTTATGCCCCCACATTAAATTTATTGCAAGCACCTTAATAGGAGCAATGGATTTAATGGAGCGTACATGCATCCACTAGAGACATTTCCACTATGACATACACCCAAGAAAGAACATATCAAGGGAAAAGAGAAGAGAAGGGGATGGGTCCATTGTACAAGAGGAGCTAGTCAAGAATATCACCTACCACCCCAATCTCGGTCCATAGTGTTTAGAGAAAGTGGGAAAGTCACAAGAGGAGAAATATCAAGCACAACAGAGGAAACAATAGCCAAACAAGGACCCTAGTGTGAAGAACAGTCACTGTGTTTGGGGTTAGTAGCAATAGATAATTGTTGTGAAAGCATAGCTAGAAAATAATTATCAAGCTCAATAGTCTCATAATTATCAAAATCACTAGCATGCATATCATTATTAGTATTAATAAAATCATCATCAAGAGTATCTTCTTCATCCAGATGAATTGTAATAGAATCTAAGATATGAACAGAATCATCTTGTTTATACATTAGAACTTTGTTATTGTTCACTTCCTCTATAGTTTCAAGCATGGGTTGATCAAAGGAAAGTAAAGAAAGATGTGTGTGAGGTGAATAAGGATTCTAAGAGCTGTGTGCATGGGCTCTAGATTGAAGCTTGCGAAGATGATCATGAGCATGTCAGTTATGGTTAGTTTTTCCAGATATTTGAGGTGGAATAGGATCAATTAACATAGGTTCCTTTTCTTCTTTAGGTGGGATAAAAGGAGGTGGAGAAGTTGATAAAGGAGGAATTGGTGGTATAGGAAGAAGACCATGACTAGCATCAACTTTGGGTTTACTAAGTTCAGAAATATTCTTGGTTTTGAAGGCTTGGTATGATCAGAAAAGGTAATAAGGATGAGTTGGAGGTGATTAAGGCGTAAAAATCCAAAATAAATCAAGATCAACATAGTCTTGAGGCCTAGAAGGATGATAAAGACTATGGTTAATGGTCTTGATTGTTGGATATTTTCTTCTGTGCAAATAATTTATTGTATGTTTGTCATTGATGACAACATATAATATATAGCAGTGTTCTATATGCAATTATCAGTATAGATGTTTTGGGGCTATGCGTGTTTATTTCCATGGTGTATACATGTTCTATATGCTATGTGCATTAACGATGATTCAGATATGAATTTTTAGTTGAGTTATGTTAATCAGTTATGACAGTTACAGTGACTGAAGACTATCTGTGAAGAGCCGACGTAATTACATTATTTCTTGAGTTGCACCTATCTTCAGGATATGTGTGTTTGTATTAATTTTTAGTTATGAGTTAAAGATAAATATCTAAAGGTGCCAAATGTGTTCTATCAGAATCATGAAGTTGGAGTTAATTTGGTGGAGCTGACTTTGTGAAGCATCATGTCTATTCAGTTTGGGTTGCATGATCCTAATCAGGTTGTGTGGTTGATGTGGCCAACTAAAGAAGTATTGAAGGGACTCCTAAATTTGACAAAGATCACATATTTTGGGGAAGATACTTATGGTAGTTCATTTGATGAACGCTAAGTGTGAATGATAAGAGAAGAGACAGAAAAAGTATAGAATAGAATGTCTATTGTTGTGGGACAGTAGAGACATTTCATTCATCAAGAAAAGATCTATGTGAAGAAGAAGTGGAAGTATAATATACACTGGAATTGATCAAGATAGCGTCTACTCAAACAGTTCATTTATCAGATATAGTGTATATTTTTTCTACTGAAGTTTGCAGCCTTCATCATTTTAGCAGTGAGCTTTTGGACAGTGAATCCTCACCCCTAACAGGGTTACTTGTAAAAGACTCCTAACAGGGTCCAACATTTAACTAGGTCTCTGTACTTATTTCATTGTAAAGAACAACTCCTAAGAGGGTTACAAGATCTTCTAATATGGATAATTATACTCAAGTACAGTTCTTTGTGGGTGCTAATTCCAACCAGGATTTTTACCTATTTGGTTTCCTCGTAACCAAAATTGTATTGTTCTCTATTGTGTTATCTAAATGTGCATTTTCTTTATGTTAATTGATATCTAAGTGAAGAAAAGAATTAAAATAGCTGATAACTAATTCACCCCCCCCCCTCTCAGTTATCCTTTGGGACTATTCCAACAATTGGTATCAGAGCCAAGTGCCTTGGAGAAAAAGCCTAACAACTTAAGGTAGATCATATGGCATACTTGAAGAAAGAGAGTCCTAAGTTTGATGGAGAAAACTATCTTGACTAGAAGAACAAAATGATAACACATCTTTAGTGCATTGGATTTGAGATCTATGAGAGTGCCACTCAAGCAATTGAAGTTCCCACCCTGAAAGACCTTGCAGAAGAAGATTCTACAATTAAACAAAAGGAAGTGTTCACTCAAAATACAATTGCCAAAGAAGCCTTAATAAGTGCCTTATCTGATAGTGAATTTTCTAAGATCAAAAAGGCAGACAAAGCATATTCCATTTGTAAATATTTAGAAGACATGTTTGAAGGAGACATCCAAGATAAGAATGCACGCAGAAAGACATGGAAGAAAAGATACAATAATTTAGAGATGCTACCTGAAGAAAACATTACAGCTTACAATCAGAGGATTAATGAAGCAGTTTTAGATATCAGAAACAATGGTGGAGAAATTTCAGAGGATGATATAATGGAAAAACTAATGACCACAATGACAATAGACTATGAGAACAAGATAAATATCTTAGATGAGACTATGCAATATTCAAAAGACTTCAAGAGGGAAACTTTGATCAGCAAAATATCCGCATTTGAGATATCAAGATTGAAGACATAACCTAAAAGTGAGACAGCTTTCAAAGCCTCAGTCCACAACAAGAAATCCATAAGTAGTTGTTGTAATAATGAAGAAGTGGATATAGAACTAGAAGAAATCATTTCTATGATTGCCAAGAAAGAAAGGAAAGGTAAAGGGAAATATGAAGGACAGCTACCATTCAAATGTTTTTCATGCAACAAAGTTGGTCACTTTGCATCCAAGTGTCCT
>MU214150.1:41705-66413 GCA_018584345.1 Thuja plicata | reverse complement strand
ATTGTTGTCAAGGTTAACTCCTGACTCAGCAAGTTTAGATGCATGGGGAGAAGAAGACCTTATCAAGATCAGTGTCCTTGCCATGGAAAAGGAAAAAGAGAAACATGTGATGAGGAACCCTCACTTTTTGGAATCAATAAACATTTTGAATGAGTTAGTTCCTGTTGATAAGAAAGTAGCCAAAGTACAATCAGTTGAAGATGTAGACAACATCTTATTAAATTTCAAGTCACATTTCACAAGCTTAGTAGAATCTGCTACTAAAATTGCAAAAGATGAATACAAGAAGGAGAGATTAAATGACTTGGTAAAGAACTTTACCTTAGATCTGAATTCCTTAAAGATTGGGCAAGCTATATTGAAGGAATTGGCAGATAAAGGAAATAAAGTCATAGCAAACTATATGGATAGAGTGAAGCTCACCTCTGAGCACACTAAAAAGATAACAAAAGTAGAATAAATGGTGGACAACATAAGAAAATCAGTTGAAAATTCCATGCAAGATATGAGCACATGCAACAATGTCCACCAATGGCAGTTAGACAAAATTGAGAAGGCAAAATTGGAAATCAGCAAGATAAGGGTAAGACAAACTCAGTTGAGGAATGCACTTGCACCATCTCTAGAAGTTCTTAATGAGAACATAAAATAGATTGATACCACCATACAGACATATGATCAAGGTCCTTGCATGGCTCTGATGAAAATGGAAAATTTGACATATGCCCTATGCGCACATCTGCAGACTGTTGATGCAATGAAAGTTTTTTGGCAGAAAGAGATTCAATCTCTTCAAGTTGTGTACCTAGAAGTCTATATGGAGTAAGTATGTTGAAGAATTATAGTTTTTACACACCTTTGTCATTAATTTCAAAGGGGGAGTAGTATATAATGTGTATATGCAGAGAAGTATATATGTATATATCATTAAGTATTATGATATACAGTCATTTTTGTATGAAGTCATCTAGAGTAACTTAGCCACATTCCTTTGTTGCCATAAATGATAAAGGGGGAGATTGTTGGCAAGTTGACTTCCTGAGGAATCATGACTTATTTTGTGTTGTCAATCATGGCAAAAAATTCATACTAAGTTTTTGTCAAAGATAACTTAGAAGATAAAATGACTAAGTACAAAAAATAGGACAGATAAAGAGATACAGAGATCAGCACATCAGCGCACGTGTTAGAGATCACACCAGAACATGTGTGCTTAGGTATATACTCTATCATGTATATACATGCTAGATCCAAATGCATAGAGTATGGAACATTAGTATAGAAAAATTTACAGACAGATTAGTAGACCTGCAGTCCAGGAAATAGAGCATGGAAGCCAACTACAGTTTTGATCAGCGTGTACGATTTTATAATGTAATGGCTAAGCACCTTTAGTTATAAGATTGTAATAATTTAATTAATGTTATAGTAAACACGCTTGGGCCGACTTGTTTGGAAGCATTATGTATTTTTGTTTTAGGGCTGACTAATGATTTTTTTTGGGTCGCGCCTATTCAAATTTGAAGATATAAGTATGTAATGTAAAGATATGTTACAAGTGTTGATTATTGTGTAAGAAGAAGTTACAGAGGGACAATATAATGAAGTCAGAAGATGATATAGCTCTTTGAAGAAGTAAGAGCATCCACGCATACACGAAATTGATTAGACAACATTGTCACTACAGCAATTCATTTTTTATATAGTGCATATCAACATTTAGAGGGTTGTAGCCTTCATATTATTTGGGCAGTGAGCCATACACCCCTAACAGGGTTATTATAAAAGACTCCTAATAGGGTCAGACCTTTAACTAGGTCATTGTACTCAATTTGTAAAGACTGCTTCTAACAGGGCAAAGGAACTTTAACAGGTTCATTATACCTAGTACAATATTTTGTGGGTACTAATCCCTACTGGAGTTTTCCTCTGATCAAGGTTCTCCATAATCATATCTTGTTTTATGTGTTCTTGTGTTAAGATTCTTGAATGCATATTTGTTTCATGTTTAATTGGCTGAAATATTAAAAGTAGAGAAACATTGATTCACCCCCCCCCCCTCTCAGTGTTTCTAACAGNAAAAGTAGAGAAACATTGATTCCCCCCCCCCCCCTCTCAGTGTTTCTAACAGAGATATGCTTACTTTCATAGATTGAACCCTTAAGTGTTGAAGATGTGTGCAAAGGTTTAGATTGGAAAAGTGTTATGCAAGAAGAATTAGATCAAATATCAAGAATGAAACATGGGAACAGGTCCCTAGACCTCATGATAAGAACGTGATTGGAACAAAGTGGATATTCAGGAACAAAATGAATAAAGAAGGCACAGTGGTAAGGAACAAAGCAAGATTAGTATGTAAAGGATATGCACAGAGAGAAGGAATAGAATACACTGATACATTTTCCCCTATGAGTAGACTAGAAGCTATCAAGTTATTTTTGGCCTATGCAACATTCAAGAACTTTAAAGTATATCAAATGGATGTCAAGTCAATCTTTCTGAATGGTGACCTGAAGGAAGAAGTTTACATAGAGTAGCCTGAAGGATTCAAACTTTTAGACAAACCAGACATGGTATGCAGACTAAAGAAGGCACTTTATGGACTTAAAGAGGCCCCAAGAGCTTGGTATGAGAGACTTGGTGGTTACTTAACAAAGATAGGATTTAGAAAAGGAGTAGCAGACTGTAATTTACTCATAAGAGAGACAGATGAAGGATTACTACTCATTTATATTTTTGTTGATGACATTATCTTTGGAGGTAATGACAAAATTAGTGTAGAATTTTCCAAAGAAATGAAAATTGAGTTTGAAATGAGCATGATTGGACCTATCAAGTATTTTATTGGATTGAATGTAAAACAAACAGACAAAGGCATATTCATAAATCAGTCTAAGTATGTGAAGGAGATATTGAAGACTTTCAAAATGGAAGGTTGCAAACTAGTAAGCACCCCCATGATAACAGGAAGAAAGATTTCTAAAGATGATGATCCCATAGCAGTTGACAAGACTCTATACAAGTTTGATTGGAAAACTCATATATCTTACTCAATCTAGACCTGATATTTCTACTACAGTTGGCATTGTTGAAAGATTTGTAGCTAAACCTAAACAAAATCACCTAATGGCGATAAAAACAATATTCAGATATTTAAAAGGAACTATAGACTATGGTTTATGGTATCCTAACTCAAAGAATATACAACTTCATGTGTATACTAATGCTGATTGGGCAGGTTGTGTTGATGATAGAAAGAGTACATCAGGAGGAGTAGTATTTCTTGGAGATAGATTGGTCACTTGGATAAGTAAAAAGTTGAATTGTATCTCTCAGTCAACAACAGAAGATGAGTATGTTGTAGCAGCATTGAATTGTTCAACAATGATTTGGATCAAATAGATGATTAAAGAATTTGGTATTTAGATTGATTATCCTATTGTTATTCACTGTGACAACACTAGTACTATCAATATGTCAAAGAACCCTGTGATGCACACAAAGACAAAACACATTGAGATCAAATACCACTTTCTAAGAGAAAAAGTTACAAATAGAGAAGTAAATTTGGATAATGTGAGTACTGAAGAACAATTAGTAGATATTTTTACAAAGCCATTATCAAAAGATGCTTTTGAGTATCTCAGGGACAAGCTGGGAGTAATTCCCTTTCCTGAGTCTTATTAGAATTTGTAGCAAGAACATCAGTCCTTGGTGACTAATGAATGGTTGAATACTCTAGTTCTAGAGTTGTACATGTGCCTAATGGTGTTTAACACCCTTTTCCATTGATGTCAAAGGGGGAGTATTAGTAAGGGGGAGCATATACTATGGGGGAGTGTACAGTTAGAAGAGTAGTAGCAGTGAAGAGGAACTTTTGATGAGGATATTGTGAAGATTGTAAGAAGAAGGAAGACACTTTGAGATGATCATATCATATATTGCCATCAATGTCAAAGGGGGAGATTGTTGGAGATTTGCTTTTGTACAAATAATTGATTGTATGTTTGTCATTGATGACAACATATAATATACAACAATGTTCTATATGCAATTATCAGTATAGATGTTCTGGGGCTATGCATATTTATTTCCATGGTGTATACATGTTCTAGATGTTATGTGCATTCACACCGAGTTAGCTATGAAGTTTTAGTTGAGTTATGTTAATCAGTTATGACAGTTACAGTGACTGAAGACTATCTGTGAAGAGTCAATGTAATTAAATTATTTCTTGAGTTGCACCTATCTTCAGGATATGCATGTTTGTATTAATGTTTATTTATGAGTTAACGATAATTATCTAAAGGCACCAAATGTGTTCTATCAGAATCATGAAGTTGGAGTTAATTTGGTGGAGCCGACTTTGTGAAGCATCGCATCTATTCAGTTTGGGTTGTGTGATCCTAATCAGGTTGTGTGGTTGATGTGGCTGACTAAATAAGCATTGAAGGGACTCCTAAATCTGACAAAGATCACATCTTTTGGGGAAGATACTTATAGTAGTTCATTTGATGAACGCTAAGTGTGAATGATAAGAGAAGAGACAGAAAAAGTATAGAACAAAATGTTCGTTGTTGTGGGATAGTAGAGACATTTCATTCATCAAGAAAAGATCTATGTGAAGAAGAAGTGGAAGTATATAATACAATGGAACTGATCAAGACAATAGGTCTACTCAAATAGTTCATTTATCAGATATAGTGTATATTTTTTCTACTGAAGGTTGCAGCCTTCATCATTTTAGCAATGAGCTTTTGGACAGTGAGTCCTCACCCCTAACAGGGTTACTTGTAAAAGACTCCTAATAGGGTCCAACCTTTAACCAGGTCTTTGTACTTATTGCATTGAAAAGAACAACTCCTAACAGGGTTGCAAGATCTTCTAACAGGGATAATTATACTCAAGTATAGTTCTTTATGGGTGCTAATTCCCACTGGGGTTTTTGCCTATTTGGTTTCTCTATTGTGTTATCTGAATGTGCATTTTCTTTATGTTAATTAATATATTTGATAACTGATTCACCCCCCCCCCNCTTCCCCCCCCCCCCCCCCCCCTCTCAGTTATCCTTTGGGACTATTCCAACATTGATCTTACCATCGTGAAGGAATTTAAGACATTTGTGAATAGGAGAAGCTTCTTCTTTCATGGAGGACAACCAAGGAAAACCAAGCTTGACTTGAAATTGATCAATGGTAGGAATAAAATTGAAGGTAGTGTCCATAATCTTACAACAAATGTCCATAGGAAAGGATATAGAACCATGAGGAGGGTAAAGGAAACCATTGCAAGTTTGAATTAAGACATCAGATTTATCATAGGAATCCTTTTGCAAATGTTTACTAAAAAGATGCTCTTCAGTTATAACATTCACCATGCAAGTGGAATCAACAAGAACATCATGGGAAGCAATACCAGCAACTATAAAAGTAATTTAAAGAGGACCATAAGGTGCTTTAATTATTTTAGTAGAATCAAAGGTGATGCAAGGTTGAAGTTTAGGTTGAAGTTGAGGTAAAGGTTTAGGTTGGATATATTCAACATGGTTGAATTCTTCAACTCTATCATCATAAATAATGTATGCAGCAGAAGAAGAAGGTCGTGCAATAGTATTGGTTGAATGAGATAACAAAGGATTAGTGTATATTTGTAAATTCAGGTTAGGAGGTGTAATATATCTATTTCCCTGATTGATACCAACATATATAGATGTAGCATTAGAATCAATAAGGTCTTGGATAGAGTGTTTCAAAGAATAACACTTTACAGTATCATGACTGGCTTGACGACGATATTGACAAAAGGCTTTGGAATCAAAGGATAAAGGAAGAGGTTTTCTTGGATCAATTGGTTTGATAGGAGGAAGCTTAATAATATTAGCATTTAGTAACTTCATCATCACATTGTGCAAAGATTCAGATAAAGGAGTAAAATTATAAGAAGGTCTAAAAATAGAGGATAAAGGAGTTTGGATGTTTCAGCCACTTGATCATCTACTGTATTGGATAATTTTTTGATATTTATGTATTTTTTAGGCTTATGAAACTTTTTATAAGTTGGATTAATCTATGCAAAGATAAGTGTTGAGAGTGGAGGTGTTATGCCCTACATACCCATCCGTACATTTTGTTGGAAAAATGTTGGGTCCCCCTTTTTCTTTTGTTCTTCCTTGGTTTCTTTTTGGTTTTCTTTTGTTTTCCCTGGCCTTTGCCTTAGTGGGGCTAGTGTTGTGTTATTTTGGTCTTCTATGCTTTGGGGGCTGGTCCCTAAGTTTTTTTTTTTGTGCCAGCCAAATTTTTGGACTCTAGGATCCTCTGTCACTACCTCCTCTTTTGTTAGAGTGTGTGGTTTCATGGGATCCCCAAGCCCGGAGTCTGGAGGTTTGCATTTCTTAGGATTTGTAAAAAAGAAGTGTTATGTTTTTACCCTAGGGGTACAAATAGAGTTTCACCAGTCATTGTTACAATCACCACGAACAAACTACCCCAGAGTGATTCAAAGCGATTAGAGTGATTTCAAAGCATCTAAGTGTGATTTGTTCCCAAAGCTTAAATAGTGCCTGATTGTGACTAGTTGTGTTTTCATGGTAATTCAAATCTGTTCAACTAAAAATCACATCCCCTACTTGTCATCCCTCATCCCTCATTTCTAAGGTAGGCCCTTCTAGTTCCTTCTCTTTGCTTTCTGGTTTTGTTTTGGGTTTCTTTCCTTTTGTTGCTTTTCTTAGTTTTATGTTTCATTCCCTATCGTCACTTCCCATTGGTGGGATAGCTCTGCCAGAGGGTTGTCTGCCCTCTATGTAGTTGTAAAATAGCGTAATGATTGTACATTTTCTATAAATTTTGTAAGTACTTGTCATTTTGTAATTAGTTGTAAATGGGTTCATTTCTGGGTCGGTCTGTAACTTGTTCTTCGACCCTCTATGCATAAGTGCATGTAAATTCTATGTATATTTATATATCCCCCTATCTAGTGGCAATCTTACTATACCCCTCTGCATATAACCAAAATATTGAGCTCGCCCACCTGGTGCCTGCAAATTTGAACTTGGCACCCCACCTGGTCAAGTTTTTAGGATTTCTCTCTCCTATGTCATCTCTGCTTTAATGGTAGGTTTAATTCCCCACACATGAGCATTCCAAACCAGCCCAAGTGGTATTCATTCCCTTGCATGTTAGGATAGTTTTCACCTTCAATTCCATTATTCCCTTTATTGTATAACCATGTGACACCCCATGTCAGCCTAGTATGGCTAATTACTGGTCATATCGATAACGGTTAGTTTTCTGGACTCTGGGTCCCATGTTCCCCTTTGACCTTCCCTTCATTCACTACATGAGAAATAATCCCTAAAACCCCTGGGCATTGATCAAATTCCAAGAAATTCATTTCATTTAATATATTTTTGGGGTTTGATGCAAACTAACACCTTTTTAGGAACATATGTGAAGCAGTGATGAAATCTCCAAAATTTGGAATTCTATTATGTTTTATCTAAATTGAGGGTTGTCTGGTATTGCAAGTTGTCGATAAATTCATAGATCCATCATGTCTGAAGCATCTTCTCCACCCAAGAGTCTAGAACTCCCAACTACTTCAACCAAGGCAGCTGCCAGCACCAAGGCCGAGAAGGCCTTGGAAAAGCTTCCACTGACCGCAAAATATTTGAAGGAAGGCACTATTCTAGGATCTAAAGTAGATTCCAAGTTACAGATGATCACCGACACAAGTATCAGAGCATGGGCCGAGTTGCAGGCCTTGGTAAAAATGATGTTTATTCAACGCAAGGCCAAAGATCTAATGGTGTTGAATGTGGCAGCCTCCAGAATCCTCAAAGTTGTCTGCTTCCCCTGCTTAGTACATGCTCTAAAGATTATTCTTACATTGGTGAAACACTACAACACAGCCATCTGGGCTATCATGCTTACCGCTCCTCTTCCCTTAGGCTACCCAATTCTCTTAGTGTCTCTGGATGCTGCAAGCTTCAAGACTAAGGATCCCCTAGTTCTCCAATTCTGTTGTTATCACCCGGGCCTTGGCATTACACGAGTTTGAGAAGGTTCCACAGATGGCCCGGTAATACCTCAAAACCAACTGGCTCAAGATCCCAAGAAAATATTATAGAAAGATGAAGTTGGAGATCCCCTGCATAGAGTTCAATGAAAGCATACAACTGGGGATCATCTCCTTGTGCATGGTCTTCGGAGAATTTGATGCCTGGGAATTTTTGGCATGGATGTATTACTCCTTGTTCGGCATCACCTCCATCAAATAGACTTTCAATTGGGCAACTATTATTGCTAATCATATGGATGCCCAGCTTACCAAGGTCACCCAAACATCCAAGTTCTACATGACTTCATATGTTTTGTGGGCACTGGCGCAACAATGACCCATAACCTAGGGTTTAATCATTGTCGGCATCCTTGGGACCGGCCTAGGCCAGAATGTTTCATGGGACCATTTCCCACAAATTCAATGGGAAGCCAATTTCCCCAATTTTTGTAGAGTAAATGACACCTTTGTTTACTATAACATTCTTACACCCACTCAGGATGCTGGTTACCAGCTTTTAAAGGAGGCGATGACTCTGTTCAGTTCTTACGGCCATTACTTCATCCAATTTCAACAACACTCTTAGGGCCCGTTTGGACGCAGGCATATCGACCGTTATTCCTGAATTGTGAATTCATAATTTGAAATCCATTGTTTGTGGTCAACATGCACAGATGGAATTGGAATTTTGGTATGCCAATTTTGCCAAAAAAATGGGCATACCATCTTCCACTTAAAAAGGTGGAATTGTAATATCGGGCTCGCATGCCGGTTTCATATGCCAATTTTTTGTGCCGTCGGGTCTGCTATTTGCTATTAACAATGTTTTGGCGTCTGCGACAGGTTGAAGGTTAACAATTTTGGAGTCATCTTTAATCACTTCCTTCATCGGCACAAACACCAAATATGGGAAATCTCTACCATTTCCCAGACCCAGACTCAGTTTCTGGCTCTGGCTCCTCCATTTGGGCTTCTTGGGAAGGTAAAGGACTACCTTGCGCAGATAATTTTGGTGGTCTCCATCGTCTCGGAGGACCAAGGATCGAACCAGGCTCAGTGATAGCATTTCCTCATCACTTTAAAAATTGTTTACTACTTTCTTCCTGTTGATTTCACCTTCCTTCGCTAGACCCGGGGAGCAAACAGGTCCTCCGCTTTTTATACCAAAATTTGAATCTTCTTAGTCATCTTCCGGGTGAACCAAACAGGTCATCCCATATTTCAAAAATCATTTTGAGAATTTGATCTTCCAGAATTTCATTTTGAGAATTTGATCTTCCAGAATTGACTATATTTGGCATTTGGTATTCCGTGGTCGAAACGGGCCCTTACATTCAAGTGACCAGATTCTCTAGAAAACCCTACCTATTACCCAAGCATTGTGGGGATAGGATTGTTCTTTTGGAGTATTTCAGGTAGATTCTGGAGCTCCACACTCTTTTTGGCCTCAAGAAGGTCACCCACATTCCTTTCCTGATCACCTGTGGGAACTACACTTGTAGCCTTGCAACAACGAAGGAAGCTGATAACAAATTGAAATATCTGGGGCTAGTAGAATTTTACTTTCACAAAAGAACATTGATTCACTGGATAAGATAGCTTTGGCATTTCCCTAGGTGTCACACCCCCATGAGCCTCACATGGAGGATTTTTGGGCAGAGTGCAAGGATGATTTTGAAGTCCAGAATCAGCACTTTGTCAAAATGACACAAGGTATGATGAAGTGTCTCAAGCTTCGAACCTTCCAAAGGAATTTTTAGATACTCGGTCCATAGAAGACCCATAGTACAAGGTTTAGGGAGTGGACAAGATGGCCCTCCCTCTGGTGGATTGGGACACCCCATAAATCCCAGCAATTGAGGACATCACCCATGACGTGATTGAACGTAGTCATGCATATTTTTTGAAGGTATGTCCAAAGAGCACCCGCAAGGTTGGCCTATTTTTACAGGGATTTGCTTCCAAATCTGGAACTTCTAGGCAAGGTAGGGAAAAAGGAAAAATAAAATTTGATACCCCATCTTGGGTTCCATCTACAGTTTCAGCCCCCATTATGGAATAGGTGCACATTTAGATGGTGGTGTCCCATCAGCTGAAAGAAGTGCTAGGCACCAGGATTGGCCTCCCAATTACTCTGGTAGAACCTACCCTCCCTTATGGCTCCCCTTCATTTGTAGAACTTATGGTCTGGGCAGCGGGAATAGGAGTGGATGATGAAAGTGTGGCCATTTTGGATGTTAGACCATAATTGGTGACAAGGAGAAAGAAGAAAAGAATGAATATCCCTCCGCCAAGGGTAGATACAAATCTTGGGATGCCAAACATCTCCCAGGTGGAGGTTATCCTAGACTCCCCTAAATGAGAGAATCCCCCGGAGACCGCCCCTCTACATGATGATTTTGATGACATCTTTGTGAGTGATGAACTTGTAAATTTGCAGGGAGATATAGGAAAGGCAGTGGAGGAGATCACCGCAAAAGAGGTGGAAACAATCACCAATGAAAGAGAGATACCAGAGAAGGAATTCATCACAAAAAAAGAGGTCCAGGTGGAAAAAGAAAAAGAGAAAGAACAGGTGGACATCCTTGATGTTCAAGAGATACCGGTTTAAGGGATGGAGATAGGAGAAAAGAGGAAATTGCAAGATGAGTAGCCGGCTTCGACTGAGGGAACCAAACCTTCCACAAGTGTAACCATAACCTCAGTCGCCATGCTCTAGGTGCCTCCAACTACCCGGGGCATTCCTTCACCCCATGTTGTAACATTTGGCAAGGTGATCCCTATAACACTATAGTCAGATCCAGTTTGGACACCTTCTCCACCTCCGAAAGATAGGCCAATGGAGGAGAATGTCTCGGTAGAGGATGTAGGAAAATAGCAGCAACAATAGTAGAATGAGGGGGACAACCCCAAAGATATGGATGTTGATTCCACCAATTTTTCTAAGGATGGGAATGTTGAGGTAATAGATATTGATACCACTAAGGTGGATGGTGCGGGTGATCCTGGGAATCAGGAGAAAGAGTTTGAAGAGACTATAAATGTTAGGGATGAAGAACATAACCCCAAGGAAGACCCAAACAATTAGGCCCTAGAAACAAGACCTCCCTTGCTACTATAATGGTTGGTGGATTCAAAGAAGAGAAAGGCCCTGGCGGTGGCAAAATCCCATCTCTCCCTGGCCGAGATGATGGCCCAGAGTTAAGGCATCTCCAAGCCGAAGATGGCCTGGACTCTCCATTCTATTTAGATTGTTCTGAGTGGAGATACAGTCATCATCATTGTGACACCTCCCCCAGACAAAGAGGAATCATTAGTAAGTGTTACAGAGTATATAGTTACAAAGGTACCTCTAGGGAAGAGGGAAAAGCAGGGTGAATTGGACCTGCTAAAAGAAGCTAGCTGGGTGATTGAGGCCCGATATGATAAGAGCGCCCAGAGACTAAAAGAAGAAAAGGAAAAGAATGTAAATCTCCTTAGGCTTCTAACAGAGCTAGCATAACCATTAACTATAATTTCTCTGGAAGCTTCTACGCCTCAAACACCGCTTCCACAGGGTGACATTGACGCGCTGGGGAACATGAAGAAGAAGCGCAGGTAGTGGATGAATAGGTAGCCAAGTAGGTAGGAAATGTCTAAAATTTCTTAGCAACAACACTCACAACCCTACATACAACTGGTAACATCTTGCACCATGTCAAATTTTCCATTTCTCTATGGGAGGGAGAAATCGAACAGTATGAGGCGTGGATGAGCAAGTTAGGAGAACTCATGAATCTTGAGGAGGAACCCGTCGTGGAGATGGGTATTTTGAGGGAAGATTATTTCAATTTTATCTGGGTCCAACACTCCAGACTTGATCTAAAATTGGATATTAGCAAGCAACTGGTAGTGGCCCTGAAAGACAAAGTACCAAAAGTAGAATATTCTTTGAATTTATATAAGGCTTTTGTCACAAGGGTTTTGGGAGTCAATCCCTTCAGTACAGATACATGTACTCTGGTGGATTATGTTGTGGGTAAGTTTGATGAATTAATGGAGTCATAGTACCAATCCCCAGGAGATTTTGAAGGAGCAAAAATTTCACGCTTATCCTGTATGATGCTCCGGGCCCAAGATGCAGCAAAGATGGTCGTAGAATTTAAGGGAAACGCTCTAGATATGGGTGAGCAATTGGAGGCAGCCAAGTTCCACCAAGCATGCATCAAATACATTAATGAAGAGGGAATTCTATAGCTTTTGGAGGAATTCAAAACATATAAGGCATAGTAAGGTTCTCCGGACTCCGGAGATTTTCACTAGCAGGGTGTAATTTTGTAAATTTTTTATTCATTGAGCATAAGCTCCTGGACTCTAGAATTCCAAATCCAAATTTTTGTATTATTTCACAGTGACCCATGTCCAGGTTCCCCAAAACTGACCAGTCATTGTCAAGTAGTTAAAAAGGGGTCAGCAGGTAGGTGATCCCAATAAGGCATGTCAGATGGAGGGATGGCTCTGACAGGTGATTCTCCCAAGGTGTCGCTCTCGTATTTACATCCTGGTGCATCAAAGACAATGAGCCGCAATCTGCATTTATGAGGCATGTAGCCTCGAATATTAGGAAGATTGGATCTCCTCTTTTAATACTCTGGCACTCTTCTCTATGTCAATTCTTCCAGCTTTCTATTCTTGTCTTCTTCCTATGTCTTTTCAGACCTCTACTCTTTTCAAGGTGATTATAAGTGGTGCAGGTAGTACCGGCCACTGGATAATGTATTTTATATGTTGAGTGTACAGTTATATTAGGTTAATTTTAGGGAGAACTATGTGTATAACTAAGAAGTCTGACCTCATAACAAGGGTGGGTAAAATTGATGATTTTGAAATCCAGCAAGTAATAGAAGATAGCTTTTCATTTTCAGTAGTTGCAGGAGCTCAATGCTCAGTTTTTCTTGGTGGTTTAGATGCTCCCTTGGAGCCATGATTGTATACACTAGTGATGCTGGAATGCTTTAAGTTAATGAAGAAGGAGGAAAACTTTATGACTACTTGTAATGTGTTGTTATGATTTTAGAGTTTACAAACACCTTTTGTGTTATATGTTTCTAATGTCCTTTTCTCTAGTGTTTAATTTAGATTAATGATCTCATTTCCTCTTGCTATTGAATATGTATGAATTTTTGGTTCTGTATGTATTCAGTATTTAGTGTAGTTCTTACATCGGAGCATTATTGATATCTAAAATATGTTGCCTAACTATAAGTAGAATTAATAAAACTCTAACTCTGGTCTATATTTTATAATTTATTTGGTGAGCATAACATGCATGTAGGAAACCGCAACCCATCATTGAAATCCCCGAAGAAGATGAGTAAAACTAGTTATCCCCTCAAACAAATAGTCACCTACCCAACCTAGCTTCCCAACACCATTGAGACCTAACACCCAGGTTCTTGAAAGCCCAAAGAATTCATTCCCCAAAGAACCTTTACAGGCAGATTTGGTCAGTACCCCGGTACCCGGTGACAACTTATCACTATTGGCAGAACTGGTCAAAAAGTCTCATCAACATAAATTGGTGCTAGAAGGAGGGCATGATCTCATCCCCCTTGGAAGATTTAAATTTTAAACCACCTGAGGGTTCCCCAAGTAGTAGTTTTAGGAGCCGGAATTTCCATGGTAGAGGGTCATCTTCACCCTTAAGCTTTTACAGAATCCTGCGATCAGCCCCAAATCCTGGAGATTTTGTAGAACTTGGAACCCCTATCCAAAAGAGTAGGACCCAAAAAACCAAACAACTAGCCAACTTTATCTAGGGATTCGCTACACATCAGAGTACCCAAATTCCTCAGATAATCTCGAGGACCAACGTTCAACCCAGCCAAAATCAAATAGCCCTAATGGAAAATTACTTTGGTAACACCAGCTCCCCAATGGGGTAGTTCCCTGGCACTACCAATGATCTTCCTCCACATCCAGAGAAGATCTACCCCATGTATGATCATCTAGGTCCATGAACCACAGAAGAACATCTCTAGGCCTATAAGGATGCCATGAATCGACACTGGATACAGAATCAAGATGTTGTAACTTGGATGTTCCCTCTGTCCTTAGGACAAAATGAATTAAACTGGTACCTCAACTTGCCAGCCAACTCTATCAATAGTTGGCAAGATATGGAAGATGCCTTCCTAGCGGCCTTCCACATTCACGTGGACCCGGTGTGGTCCCACAACTATTTTATCTCTATCAGGAACCAAACAAACCCCTCGCCACATTTAACCATCGATTCTAATGCGCCTTGAAGTGGTACATGGCCCCTTCATCCCATCCACTGACATAACCATCTAGACATACATGAATGCTCTGGACCCCATTTTTGCCAATCTCCTTTGGACAACCACTGCTGCCAATGACCAAGATACTCTGGTGAAGGTTTACAACCTAGCCCTGGAGTTGTCTCGCGGTTTGAGGAAATCTCCTGATGGGATTGGACAAATCCTACCATTCAACATGATACCCAGTGAAACTCCTTACGCTAGGGGATACAACTACAATCTGTCAATGGGTGCCACAACGATGGACATGGGCCCACTGTCAATAGACCAGTAGGCCTGGTACATATATCCATTGCAAGCCTAGACAACACCAAGTTTGGAATATGTTCCTTGGAACCACCCATAGAAAATGCAACAACCCTTTGGAGTACCTTTCTTCCAGTCATCTGTAGCTAGAGGATCATTGTCCTCAACTCTGGGAACTACTTCCACTTTCCCTGGGAACTCAGCACAACAACCGTCATATTGTGACACAACTACCTAGCTATCTTCCGAGGTTGAATCCCTCCAGAGATTGGTGTCCTCTCTAACAATGGACATGGGATAGCTGGATGTGGGGCCTTTCATACCTCACAATTCTAATTCCCACAGAGGGAATATTTTCTCTAGACAATGAAATACCAACTCTAGAGTTTGGAACTACAACAATGGGCCTTGGCCCAATCAATATCAATGGAAAAACAATGCAAATATCAGAGGTCCTCCTCCAAACCAAAACACCACTCAGTGCGGTGTTGGACCCACCCATTTTGCATAGCTTGGAGAATTCCACCCTTTGACTACGTGATGTATATTTCATGACACCGGCTCTCATTCTGAGGTGAACTATGCCATGCTAGAGAAGATCATTATGATCTCTTAGTCAGACAGGAAAAAACCAATCGATCCTACTCCCCTAGAACCATCCATAATAGAGCCTCCTCACAAATCCTTTACATGTGAGACCGTCTTCTTCGGGACAGATGAAGAGGATGAAGAAGAGCCTGAATTGCAGGGGTTCTTTGATGAATCTATCCCGGCCTTTGAGGCCAATGCCTTCACTAGCCTGTGGACTCCCTACAACACTCAAAGTTAGGCTATAAAAGGGCTAGCTTACATGCCAATGTCTCCCAAGAATACCCCTCCCCAAGACAACACAACTGATCGCTCCTTCCCATCGAAAGGACCGGGCTCTAACCAAGCAAGGGATCCGGCCAAGGGATGTCAACTTTACCCGGGGGGATAGTTTGACATAACTAAGGTGTTAGAGAGCACCACCACCTCCATGACCCTGATGGAGGTTTTGCTAAATTGTCTCGAGTAGAAGGAGTCCCTTTTAAAGCTCTTGGGAAACTTGGAAGTCGTCAGCCATCCACCAAAGACTGTCACATTTGATGATGCCAACTCAGTTGTCTTCCAGGGAAACACAGAGGATCCTCCCTTCCTAGTAGGCTTGAACATTCAAGGGAAGAACCTTTATAACTTCCTGGCAGATTCAGGTGCTTCAAGAAATGTCATACCCTTATCTATATGCTAGAAGCTCAGACACACTCCCACTCCATCCAAAGGCGTAGTAGTTCAATTGGATAAAACTAATGTGAAAATGGTGGGTGATCTGAAAAATGTCTAGATCCAGCTCATCCAAGCCCCCCAGATATTGAGCACAATAGACATCCAAGTGGTGGACATCCCTAAAACCTTTGGGATGTTATTAAGTGAAAATTTTAATGGGTATTTTTCTACAGACTTCTCCCACTTGTGGCTCCCCTGGAAGGGGAAATCAAATCAAATCTGGGAGGAGAGTGAACACAAAATGAAACAGGCCCTCACCAAAGTTGGGAGGGTAAATGAAGTCCTTTTCTCTAAATCTTCCCCTGGGGTGTACCGACCACTGGAGGACCTGGACAAGAAATTGAAGGGTGAGGTAAACTCATAAGGTAACACGGCGACTCTGGCCAGTCTCTTGTCTGATACTTGGTGTCGGGTACACTACCAGAAATACTCTGAACTGGTGTTTGAGCCTTGTATTTCCATTTCTACCTGCCACATCAATGACCTCCAAGAGAAAGAACATAAATTTGGTTCACGTGGACCAAGTAATCCATCCAACGACACGTTAGAGGTGTCGCTCATCCAAAAATCCAAACTAGAGGCTTCTCCGGAGAAAAACCTCACCCATGTTCCATCAGAGCTAGAGGAATCACCTCCCAACCCTCCCAAAATCAATCCAAATGCCACTTCACCTTCCCAACCCTAGAAAACAAACAATGACTTGTGGATCCTGAAGTTTGACAGATCCTGGTCTAAACAAGGTTGTGGGGCCAGAGTGGAACTGATCAACCCAAGGGGGAAATACTTCCTCACATCCTATATGTTGCAATTCAACTACACCAATAATGTTATGGAGTATGTAACGCCCTGCCAGGGAAACCAAGAGAGATTAACCTAGAACATGTCACTATGTGTGCTGAATAATTTTTTTTCCACTGGTGAACTTTATTCACTCTGTATTTTTTTACAGAGAGTTGTTTTTTTTCAACTCATTTAATTTTTTTACAAGCAAATACAAGGCTATAAATTTATTTTAATTTTTCTATAGTTAGGGCTATAGAGGGGGTTTGATTTTTTGATTTCAAGGAGATTTATAGGAGATCTACTCACGAAATTTTGACAGAATAACTGTAATATGCTAAGAAGTACATAATAATGAAAATGATAGATCCAAGCTTCTAAATAACCTGTGAAAACAATGAAACACAAACCAACCATAAATTTTAATTTCTCTATAGTTTAAACTATACAAGGATTAATTTTTCATTTTATAAGAGATCTAGAGAGAATTTCTTCCCAAAATTTTGACAGCACAACCCTACGATGCTAAAAACACATAGACTGAAAGAAATTCAGATCGAGGGTTTCTATAAACACTTGAAAATGTAGAAACAACCATAAGCCATTTTAAAAGCCAAAATAACAAACATGCACTAAATAAACATTGAAAACCTCAGATCTAAAAAATTGAAACCATACATGGCAAATGAAACCTACCTTGATTCCAATGCAAGAAATGGAAGAATGTAGCTTGAAAGAGGAAAGTAAATCTAAAAACCCTCAAGCCCAATTCAACCACAGATCTAGCAAATATGAAGATCTGAGCACACACACAAGTAAGAAAATCCTGAAATCCTCAAAGCAACAAGGATCCACAACAATCCACAATCCTTCAAAACCCCAAAATCACCAAGAGCTCTCCCAATCTCAAAAACCTGTTCTAAGAGAATGAATGACCAATTCCCCCTAAAGAAACTCAAATTCTCCTAAACATGCAAAGCTTGATGAAAACTCTCAAGTCAATCCCTAAAATTACTCCACTCAAAATTGAAAGTAAATCCTAATTAAATAAATAAAATTTACTTTATTGCCACAACTCAACTTTGACTCCTAATTACAAGTTGAGATATTTGAATTTGAAATACTTTTTCAACACATTCATGCACATATAATTAATAAAATATTTAATTAAATAGATTAAATATTTATGTCACAATAATACATGCAACCAAATATTTAATTATTTAATTAACCATATAAGCACATTTACTATAGTTTTCAATTAAATATTTAATTAAATCAAAATATTCAAATATTTCAATTTAATTAATTATTTAAAATAACTTAGGATATAATTAAATAATTAATTCAACTATGATCCATTAAATCATAGAATATGGAAAATCACTCAGTAATCCCAAAAATCATCTGAAAGCATAATCAAGCAAACACACACATACACAAGAGAGAGGGTATTCGAATTCTGTCAACTTAGACAAATCTGGATAGGGTAATCATACTGAAACTCATCCCACATTAGGATGATTAGACTTAGGTTAAGGTTTTGGATCTGTATGTTACCTCCCCTCTTTACCATTGAGATGAATATTTATGGGCATGCTCACTCCTGCCAATTCAGGGAAGACAATGCCATGTACCTGCAATCTTGTCATCAAAGAACATGCATGTACATACATAATATAATATCATAAACAATGATAGGGATCGGTCAAATGTGTGGATCTCACTGAAGCAAGTAACTATGTCTTCATCCTCTACCACAACAACACATCAACAAGTACATTCACATATAAGACAACCATACACATGCAAGTATGGGCTAAGTACATCATAATCTGAGATCAACATATAATAATCAACATGATAACATCATCACATCTATCTATGCATATGATAAACCATAACATAATAACCAATAATCACCATCAATTGAAAGAATAACAACTCACATGAAATGTGGTGTAAAAGAATTTGGCCAATCAACTGAAAACAATGCCTAAAAGAGCACAGCATCACAAACTAAAAAGCAAAACATGAGTGGGTATTACATCCATCCCCCCTAGGATTAGGCCTACTCATGGAATCCTGAAACAAATAGGGATACAACTCCCATAAATATAAAGCATCCTAATGAGACACATATGATTCAGCGTGTAGATCCCATAGGACCTTTGCCTGCTCTCTGGTTTGAACTCTGAGGATCATTCCCCGCTACAGGAAACTGAAACCCAGCTGTAGGTCCTCTACCCACAGACTTAATCATAGGAGGATGATAATCCAAGACTGCATATGCTCCATGAGATCTACTGACATTCCCAACTGTAGGTTCGGAAGTCACAGGTCTCTGCTTAGAAAACTAAGAAGCACGCTGTGGACAATTCACCACAATGTGGCCAAAATGACCATAGGTGAAACATCTGGTGGCTCTAAAATTGCCTCTCCCATTGGAGAGTGCACTGGACTACTGGAAACCATCTCTACCAATACCCTGCTACATGCTCTATGCAGGCTGACTAGACTAATTGCGCCTGGCGCGTGGACCACCTTGATAATCCCTAGAGTGAGTACCACCACTCCAACTATGAGGAGGAGTCACCTTCTACTGCGAGTTTTGATTACCCGCAAAGGAACTAGGGGGTTCCTTGAAGCTCCCAGTCCCTTGAGACTAATTACCTCTAACCCTGGAACTAGATGCACCACCTGTAGGAGCACCCGTCCAACCTCCATGGCCTAATGCCAAGTCAGCCTCTGATAGGGTGGCCTTAATAATCGCAGCTCCTCCACTACCACCTCCACTAAATGAAGGTGCTCTAGACTACTAAACACTGCCTCTACTAACATCCTAATACACACTCTGTGCTGGCTGAACTCTCTAATTGCACTTGTTAGCATAAAATACCTGATGCACTGGCGGTTACAAAATTTCTTATATGAAGAATGACCACTATGACCCTAAGAGAGTTTCTTACTCTGTTGGTTTACATGATCCTGTTCAACCAACACATCCTTATAAACTGCATCCCTAAAATCTTGGGATTGGAAGGCTCAAACTCCTCCATCAATGATGTCATTAAGCTCTCTGACAAGGTGTTGAATCTTCACAACCTGATCCTAATCAAGGCTCCTAGCAACAAATCTAGACTCAACACACTCCATACCTGAAGCAACCAAAGGAACCAAACAACTCAGAACTAACACCAAAACCAAATAACACCAAAATAAATCAAATAATCACACAACAAAGGTTTTAAATAGATCAGATTTTTATGTCTACATTTAAGTTTAAGTTTAAATTTTAAGCTAGACACAACCTAATGGGTGTACAATTCCTAGAGTTCCCAGTGTAGAAACTAGAGCTCTGATACCAGATGTAACGCCCTACCAGGGAACCCAAGAGAGATTAACCTAGAACATGTCACTATGTGTGCTAAATAATTTTTTTTTTAATTTAACATAAAGAAACATAGATTCACATGGAATTTAATTACCATTTATACACATGTCTTACACTCACATAGATTACATGACTCAAGGGTTCCTTGATGTTGAATTACTTAAAGCAAAACACAACTAACAATATCACAAAAGATTCCATCTGATTAAGTATAGCAATTAAAACTTACATAACCATAATTAAAAACCTCATGGATAACCATGTAACCACCATAACACACATCCACTGCACATGTCGCAGGGTATGTGGCAATCACTCTAATCTACTTAGTATTACAATATCCAGATTAGGTATCACATGCGAACACTAATACATGATTTACAATAATGAAATCATATAATAAATGATGAAGTAACATAAAGAGCTCATCTACAAGAACCATCAAGCACCTGGTACAAGGACATCAAATCTCAATGGGTAACGAATCACTGCCACCCATCTATGTGGAACCACAAAGGTCCACCCCACCATGCTGAGGAGATAATAATAGATCCCAATCAGATATCCAATACTAAGAAGGGAAAACACTAAGCAAGGGATCTTGATATCTCTCTAATCCAGTGTACTAATCATCATGATAGGTAAGACTCACTAATCTAGAGGCAACTAACACCGTAGGAAATCTAGACTGTGTAAAGGAAGGTGTCAATATGTATGTCTAACCCTTAAGTTCAGCCCCAATAATCACAATGGATTTTGACACCTAAGTGACCATACACAGAGCCAATGACCTCTCAAACTGACAAGGCCACTAACTATGTCAGGTACCTCATAGGGAAACTAACATCTTCTCATCACCATCTTAGTCTATACTAGCACTCAAGCATGGGTGAGGACACATCTTATTAATCTATTTTAATATCCCCAAATATGTCTTTAGTTATTAATTATTAAGAAACTCCACAATAAGCAATCCAATAGTCTCTTATGGACACAAAACTTATTGCAAGCCACCTCCTACTACGCATCTAGGTAACCTACCTATGCTCAGAGATCCTAATAGATCTAGCATAGGTCACAACCCTAGTGCACCCCAAATCAGTATACCAATAGTGCCTTAATGCATTCATTGGCTAATCCTGTTTTGATTTCATAATCCAATTTTGAAAGCCATGATTTTCTGGGAACTACTGCTTGTATGTATGTGAATTCAGCATCTACCATGAAACATATTTCTTCACAGTGTTCCTCTGTCAATTTCTCAGGAATCCTAATTCTTTCTTGAAGCATTTCCTTTATGGTCTTGAAATACTCATGCATAACATTGTCAAAATATGTCCCTGGTGATTCTATAAATTCACCTATCTAAATGGTAATGGGTCTACTTGTGTCCCATGTAACTTTTCCTATGGAAGGAAAGTATTCTTCAAAATAAAAGAATATGCACATTACGAGGGAACCAAACTTACATGTGTTTGTTCTTGAAGACCTTATTGTGCTCATGTTCTCCTCAAATTGATGTAACAAGATCTCTGCAAGATCCATCTTCTTCCCCTGTTTGATAATCTTGTCTGCTATAATCATAGCAATACTAGATATGTTGTTCATTTGTCTTGCTTGGAATATCTTGTATCCAACAACACATGCTCCAAACTTCAGCTCTATGTCGGTAATGGTGTTGACCTTTAGTGCCCTTTTATCCGATTTAGCACCAATTAGTCTTTCAACTTCTGCTAGAGATGGATGTTTGTGAGCCTATGGTTTATCAGTTGTAGGATAACCAGTAACTGCATGAATAACATCCTTTGTGATGGCCTTTGGCTTGTTTAGCCATAGAGCCTTGTTGTGGACTCTGCTAAGAACAATTTTTATCCATTCCATTTTGAAAACCTTGGGAAAATGCAGTGCATTTGTCAGTCCCTTTTTTTCCAAGTGTTTATGCTCTTCTTTGATATTTCTAGTATCATCACATAATTTCCTATAAGCATTATCTAGGTCTAGATCTCCTATCTCTGAGATCTTGCAGTGAATGTATGACCTTACATCCTCTACCAGTAAAACCCTAGGTGGGATTTGGGAGAATGCTCTGGAATCGTCAAGTTGTGAAGCTATTTTAGGGTGTAGCTTGTATTTAGGCTTAGGACATGCACCTCTACTGACAAGCTTGAAGGGTTTGTTCTTATCTTCCTTAATTTTCTCAACCCTAGAAGTAGATGCCATCGCGTTGTAGAAATTTAGGGCTTTTCAAAAATAAAGACAGTGTGGTCAGTGAGTATGATAACTTACGAATTCTCTGTGCTTGCCTGTGAATGTGAATGCTTCATGTCACAATGATTTCTGCTAGTTCACTCTCCAAATTTATTTCAAATTTCTCTGGTCTGGTCTGCTCTGCTCAAAAAATTATGGGTGCAAAAATGAGTTTACCCATCAAGCTTTTATACCCTCTTTGTACCCTAAGTTGTCATTAATGCTTACCAACTCATCGGTTTCTGAAGATTGATTTTGTCAGTAAAGACATTCATAACATCTCTGGTGTTTATGCCAAGCGTCAGGGTTGCTAGTGGTTTTGGATACTTCACTGATAATTGTTGGTGATGTTGCAAAGATAGCTTTTGTTCATTCAACTTTCATCGATATCCGCCAGTTTACACATAGCTTGTGTAATGACCGATACATTCTGGTAAGTATTGCTAACTTTTTTGTGTGTGTTCACTGATGCAAATTGTGCCCAACAACTGATGGTTTCTTTTCAATAGTTTAGCAAGTAATAGTATATTTCATCTTTATTCATGCCTATATTACAATATGAACTATGTATAATGGAATCGATGCATAGTAAAACTTGTCATAATGCAGTTCCATACTTACTTGTGCAATCTAGTTAGATGTAGTGATGTCACTGGATCCAGTGGATGGGGTGTCACCATTTGCATTGCTTGTTCCAGCACCTTTAGTTTTTGTGGCTTTTACCCACATCTTGTTTCTCATTCTTTTGATGTCATCAATGGTATTTCCATTGGGATGTGTATTTGTGTCTGTCAGTCGGTCTTTGCAATCTTTTATCACATGTCCAACCTTATGACAATGTAAACATGCCATACCTGGATTGGTCCAACCTCGTGACCTTCTAGTCCACTTTCTCATATAGTTGGCAACAATATGACCATATCTTCCACATGCTATACAGTTTACCCATGTGTTATAGTCCCAAACATATGAGTTACCTATTCTTGTTGGTTTGTAGCTTTTATCAGTTTCCTTTGGTGTCCATGCCTTGTTGTTCTTTTTCCAGCATTCCTTATGTGTATGCCCATTCATCTTGCATGTAGGATAGTACTTGTCCATATAGGTTTTTCTCTTTGGATTTGTTACTGTGGATCTGCACTCATGTGCCTTGTGTCCTTTCTTTTGACATTTATAACAATTACCAGTAAAAGTAGATTGTGCTTGAGAAATACGTTTCATTTTGCTTCTGCAAATGTTTGAGGTGTGGCCTGGTTTTCCATAGTGATTGCATGATAGCTTCTTGGATCTTGGGTTGTGAAAGCATTCCTCTGATCTGGTTGATTAGAAGATTCACCATTGTCATTGTACCCTAATCCTATGTAGTTGTTGACTCTTCTTTGTCCATCAAGAAAATCATCCATCCTTTTCTTGCTATCCTCATCCTTTTTGATCAATTCGTTGTGTTGATTCTAGACTTTAATTTCATGCTTCAATTTCTTGTTCTCTTCTCTTAGCTCACCTATGATCTGTATTCTTTCAATGAGTTATGTATTTAATCTGTTTGCTTCTTAACTCATAAGAATTATCTAGTTTGTAACCTCATGGTGATGCTTAATGAGTCTTTGAATCTCTGATTCTTTCTCTTCTAGCTTCTTTGCAATTTTCCTCCTATCATCAATGGCTAGTGTTCTTTCATTTTTATCTTTTCTTGCATCATTCATGACATCAATCATTTTCATCATTTGAGTCTCTTGACCAATTTGCAGCATCTTGATTTGATCTGCTAGATGTAGATTGATCTCTTGTAGACTTTTAATTTCTTCATCTGATATGTCTGAAGCTTTGCTCATTGATGATTCTATTGTTTCAAAGTAATCTATTATTTCCAATTCTTTGTAGTCTTTCTCATTCATCCTAGTTTCCATAATCTTTCTTTCATCAAGAAATTTTCTCAGTTTTATTCTCGCCTCCTTGTACTACTCATAGTTTATTTGCATCTGTAACTGCTCATTCTCAATAGTCATTTCCAGTCTGAACTTGTCCATTGCTCTAATCTTTTCTCTCAAGTATTTAAGCTTTTCAAGAGAGAGACTTAGCTCTAATACCAATTTTTGGAATTATATTGAGATAATGTACTGAAAGGGGAGGGGTGAATCAGTACCTCTTAAAAATTTTCTTGTTTATCCCATTAACCCTTAATCATCAGTTTGTAAATTATCTTATCTAATTGTTCATCTTTCTTTATGTATATGCAGTCATATCATAAATTCTTTAGTATGTAACCATAACAGAAACATTCATGAAAATAGATAACACATGACACAAGATATGATATCGCAGAAAACTCCTGTTAGGAAGTAAAAACTGCGGTGGGGATTGTTA
>MU214150.1:25841-41130 GCA_018584345.1 Thuja plicata | reverse complement strand
CAACTTGACCTTGATCTTTAGTTAGATATGTTTTAGATCCGTTAGGATGCTTTAAAACATTTACATAAAGCTTGCTTGACCCTCAAGTTATAATTTAAAACAAATTAAAACTCTATAAATAGAATTAGATTGCTTTATCCATTGTGTAAAAATCAGATCCACAATTTGCGGGTTCTCTAACTGACTGTCAATTTTGACGGTCAGTTTTCTTGGTCGTCGGTGTTCCTTTCTTGAACTTGTCGTTGGGTATGCCTTTTCTGTTCCTGTTGGGTTTGTTCTAAAAAATGTGTCACCGGTGATTCTTGTAGTCATCGGTGATGCTTTTTGATTCTATACTTAGTATTTTTCATGACCTTTGTGTTCTGTCGAGTATGCTCGCTGTTCACCGGTAATGCTTGAAGTCTGTCGGTGATCTTTGTAGTCTGTCAGTGATCTCTGTCAATGTTTTTCACTAAGTGTAATAATGGAAAAATAATGTCACCAGGTGCTCCTTGGGATTACCTTGTCCTTGTAAATAGTTGTTGGCAGTCTTTTGGGACCACCTTCTTTCTTTTTGTTTTGTCGTTGGTTTTCCTTTTGCTTTGCATTTTATTTTTTGGGTTCCTGGCGTATTGCCCTCTTCTTGTAGATAGGTATGCTTCATGTGACATCTAGCCCCTGGAATGGTGCCTTATGCATTTTGGTTAGTATGGAATCTATTGTTAGCATGGTGGAATTTATCTGCACTTCAGAGTTATTTTGTGTGTATAGTAAAAGGTTATGGGTAATCTTCATCATATTCATATCTTGAAAGTCTTGACGTCGGTTAACAGAAAATCTAAGAAGCAAGTAATCACCTGGTCCTTGAGAGAATATTGGTTGAACTAATTATTGGCCAAGTCTAAAAACCATAAAAATATCCTAGGTTCAGAACGTCTCTCCTATTCAGCAAATTAAAATGGATGGCAAGGTGAAAGAAGTACCACCATAAAAATTAGCTAAGCTTAAGGTTCACGGTGAAAGAAGTATCGCCTTCCCCATCTTCGAATGAAAAGAAAAGAAAAAAAGAGTTGAGGAATAGAGAATTTTGGTATCTGGGGGATCGTGCAAGATGTAATGATTTTGGTTCAGTATATTCAGTGCCTCCTATTTGTTCCTCCTGGAAGTCATCAGCTTGATTTTCTTTCAAACCACACACCTCACAACTGAAAAAAGATCAAAGGATTGAATCAATAATGAGTCACATTTTCTTAGACACCTCGCGCCTTGCAAGCAGAATGATCTAGGTAAAGGTGAGTTCCTGTTTTGCTAACCATAGATTCTATAGTTCTCAAATGCTCTTAGGCATTCATCCCAGTGAGTCACCATTTTTTATGTCATGCATACCCGTCCCTACATTTTGTTGGAAAAATGTTGGGTCCCCCTTTTTTCCTTTTGTTCTTCCTTGGTTTCTTTTTGTTTTTCTTTTGTTTTCCCCGGCCTTTGCCTCCACAGGGCCGGTGTTGTGTTCTTTTGGTCTTATTTGCTCTGGGGCCCGGTCCTGAGTGTTTTGTTTGTGCCAACTAGATTTTCAGACTCTAGGATCCTCTGTCACTACCTCCTCTTTTGTTAGAGTGTGTGGTTGCATGGGATCCCCAGGCCTGGAGTCTATAGGTTTTCCTTTCTCAGGATTTGTAGAAAGAAGCGGTATGTTTTTACCCTAGGGGTATAAATAGAGTTTCACCAGTCATTGTTACATTCACCACGAACAAATTACCCTAGAGCGATTTGAAGCAATTAGAGAAATTTCAACAACAACTAAGTGTGATATGTTCCCAAAGCTTAAACAGTTCCTAATTGCGACTAGAAGTTGTGTGTTTGTGGTAATTCAAAGTCATTTAGCTATAGAGAACCTCCCGTGCTCCTCCTCCTACATCCCTCATTTCTAAGGTAGGCCCTTCTGGTTCCTCCTCTTTGCTTTCTAGTTTTTTTTGGGTTTCTTTCCTTTTGTTTCTTTTCTCTAATTTCCATTTCATTCCCTATCGTCACTTCCCATTGGTGGGATAGCTCTACCAGAGGGTTTTTTTCCCTTTGTGTAGTTGTAAAATAGTGTAATGATTCTACATTTTCTGTAAATTTTGTAAGTAGTCGTCAGTTTGTAAGTAGTTGTAAATGGGTTCATTTTTGGGTCAATCTATAAGTTGTTCTTTGACCCTCTATGCTCACCCACCTAGTGCCTGCAAGTTCAAACTCAGCACCTTGCCTGGTCAAGTTTGCACACTTTCTCTCTCCTCCATCATCTCTGCTTTAATGGCATGTTTAATTCCCCACACATGAGCATTCAAAACTAGCCCAAGTGGCATTTGTTCCCTTGCATGTTAGGATAGTTTTCACCTTCAATGTCATTACTCCCTTTATTGCATGACCATGTGACACCCCATGTCAGCCTAGTGTGGTTAATTACCAATCATGTTGATAACAGTCAGTTTTTTGGACTCTAGGTCCCATGTTCCCCTTTGACCTTCACTTCATTCACCGCATGAGCTAGAATCCTCGGAACCCTCAAGCATTGATCAAATTCCAAGCAAGTCACTTCGTTTAATATATTTTTGAGGTTTGATGCAAACTAACACCTTTTTAGAAATAGATGCGAGGTGGTGATGAAATCTCCAAAATCTGGAATTATATTATGTTTTATCTATATTGATGGTTTTCTGATCTTGCAAGTTGCCGATAAATTCAAAAATCCATCATGTCTAAAGCATCTTCTCCACTCGAGAGTCTGGAACACCCAACCACTTCAACCAAAGCAGCCACCAGGACCAAGGCTAAGAAGGCCTTAGAAAAACTTCCACTGACCAAAAAATATTTGAAGGAAGGCACTATTCTGGGATCTAAAGTAGATTCCAAGTTACAGATGATCACCGACACAAGTGTCAGAGCATGGGCCGAATTGCAGGCCTTGGTAAAAATGATGTTTATTTAGTGTAACGCCAGAGATCTAATGGCACTGAATGTGGTAGCCTCTAAAATGCTCAAAGATGCCTGCTTCCCCTACTTAGTATAGGCTCCAGAGCTTATTCTTACATTGGCAGAACAATACAACACAACCATTTGGGTTGTCATGCTTACCGCTCCTCTTCCCTCGAGCTACCCAAAGCCCTTAGTGTCTCTATATACTGCAAGATTTTCTTTAGGACTAGGGATCCCCCAATTCTCCAATTCTACTATTATCACCAAGGCCTTGGCATTGCACGAGTTTGAGAAGGTTCCATAGATGGCCCGACAATACCTCAACACAACCTGGCTCAAGACCCTGAGAAAATATTATAGAAAGATGAAGTTGGGGATCCCCCGCACAGAATTCAAGGAAAGCATACAAATGGGGATCATCTCCTTGTGCAAGGTCTTTGGAGAATCCCATGACTGGGAATTTTTGGCATGGATGTATTACTTCTTGTTTGACATCACCTCCACCGAACAGACTTTCAATTGGGAAACTATTATTGCCAATCATGTGGATGCCCAACATGTCAAGGTCACCTAGACCTCCAAGTTATACATGACTTCGTATGTTTTGTGGGCACTAGCATAGCAATGAACCATAACCAAAGGTTTACTCACTGTCGGCTTCCTCAGGACCAGCCCAGGCCAAAATGCTCTGTGGGACCATTTCCCACAAATTCAATGGGAAGCCAGTTTCCCCATTTTTTGCAGAGTAAATGATGCCTTCATTTACTATATAATTCTTACACCCACTCGAGCTATCAGTTACTAGCTTTCAAAGGAGTCTATGACACTGGTCAGTTCTTACAGCCATTACTTCATCCAATTTCAACAACACTCCTACATTCAGGTGACCAGATTCTCCATAAAACCCTACCTGTTGCCCAAGCATTGTGGGGATAGGATTATTATTTTGGAGTATTGCAGGAAGATTCGAGAGCTCCACACTCTTTTTGTCCTCAAAAAGGTCACCAACATTCCTTTCTCGATCACCTGTGGGAGCTACACTTGCATCCTTGCAGCGGCGAGGGAAGCCAATAACGAATTGAAGTGTCTGGGGTTAGCAAAATTTTACTTGCACTGAAGAACTTTGATCCGCTGGATAAGATAGCTTTGGCATTGCCCCATGTGTTAGACCCCCATGAGCCTCACATGGAGGATATTTGGGTAGACTACCAGGATGATTTTGAAGTCTAGGATCAGCACTTTGTTAGAATGACACAAGGTATGATAAAGTGTCTCAAGCTTCAGACCTTTCCAAAGGACTTTTCAGATATCGGGTCCACAGAAGACCCGTAGTACAAGGCTCAAGGAGTGGACAAGATGGCCCTCCCTCTAGTGGATTGGGACACCCTATAAATCCTAGAAATTAAGGACATCACCCATGATGTGATTGAATGTAGTCATGTGTATTTTTTGAAGGTATGTCCAAAGAGCACCTACAGGGTTGGCCCATTTTTAAAGGGATCTACTTCTAGATTTGGGACATTCGGGCAAGGCGGGGACAAAGGAAAAAGAAAATTTGATACCCTGACCCAAGTTCCATCTACAGTTTCAGCCCCATTATGGAACAGGTGCATATTCAAATGGTGATGTCCCATCAGCTGAAAGAAGTGCTAGGCACCAGGATTGGCCTCCCAATCACTCCAGTAGAACCTGCCCTCCCTTCTGGCTCCCCTTCACTTGTAGAACTTATGGTCCAGGTAGCAGGGACAGGAGTGGATGATTAAAGTGCAGCCATTCTGGATGTCAGACCACCATTGGTGACAAGGAAAAAGAAGAAAAGAACAAATATACCTTTTCCAAGGGCAGATATAGTTCTCGGGATGCCAAACACCCCCCAGGTGGAGGTTATCCCAGACTCCCCTGAACGAGATAATCCCCCAAAGACCTCCCCTCCACATGATGATTTCAATGACATCTTTGGGACTGATGAACTTGTAAATTTGCATAGAGATATAGGAAAGGTGGTGGAGGAGATTGTCGCACAAGAAGTGGAATTCATCCCTAATGAAAGGGAGATTCTAGAGAAGGAAGTCACCGTGGAACAAGAGGTCTAGGCGGAAAAAGAAAAAGAGAAAGAACAGGTGGACATCCCTAATGTTTAAGAGATACCAGTCTTAGGGACTAAGATAGGAGAAAAGAGGCAAGTGCAAGATGAGCAGCCGGCTTCGGCTGAGGGAACCAGACCTTCAGGAGTAACCGTAACCCCAGCCCCCATTCTCCAGTGCCTCCGACTACCCGGGGTATTCCTTCACCCCATGTGGTAACATTTTGCAAGGTGATCCCTATAACACTAGAGTCAGATCCAGTTCAGACACCTTCATCACCTCTAGAAGATAGGCCAACGGAGGAGAATGTCTCGGTAGAGGATGACAGAGAATAGAAAAAATAGCAGTAGAATGAGGGGGAGAACCCTAAAGATATGGATGTTGATTCCACCAATGCTATTAAGGACAGGAATGTTGAGGCAACAGATATTGATACCACTAAGTTGGATGGTGTAGGTGATCCCCAGAATCAGGAGAAAGAGTCTAAAGAGACTATAAATGTTGGGGATGAACAAAAAAACTCCAAGGAAGACCCAAAAAATCAAGCCCTAGTAGAAATACCACCCCTGCCACCATAATGGTTGGTGGAGTCAAAGAAGAGAAAGGCCCCAGTGGCAGCAAAATCCCATCTCTCCCTAGTTGAGATGATGGCCTAGAGTCAAGGCATCTCCAAGATGAAGAGGGCCTAGACTCTCCATTCCATTCAGACTATTCTGGGAAGAGATACAGTCACAATCATTGCAACACCTCCCCCAGAAAAAGAGGAAGCAACAGTAAGTGTTGCAGAGTATACAGTTACAGAGGTACCTATGGGGAAGAGGGACAAGCAGGGTGAATTGGACCTGCTAAAAGAATCTAGCTGAGTGATTAAGGCCTGATATGATAAGAAAACCCAGAGACTGAAAGAAGAAAAGGAAAAGAATGTAAATCTCCTTAGGATTCTAACAGAGCTAGCATAACCATTAACTACAATTTCTCTGGAAGCTTCTACATCTGGAACACTGCTTCCATAGGGTGACATTGATGCACTGAGGAACATGAAGAAGAAAGCACAGGCAGTGGATGACTGGGTAGCCAAGCAGGTAGGAAATGTTTGACATTTCTTAGCAACAACACTCCCAGACCTGCATATGGCTGGTAACATTGTGCACCATGTCAAAGGTGTCATTTCTCTATGGGAGGGAGAAACTGAACAGTATGAGGCATGGATGAGTGAGTTAGGAGAACTCATGAATCTCGTGGAGGAACCCATCATGGAGATGGGTATTTTTGGGGAAGAGTCTTTCAATTTTATCTAGGTCCAACACTCTAGACTTGATCTCAAATTGGATATTAGCAAGCAATTGGTAGCGGCCCTGAAAGACAAAGTCCTGGAAGTAGAATATTCTTTGACTTTATATAAGGTTTTTGTCACAAGGGTTTTAGGATTTGATCCCTTCTGTACAGATACATGTACTCTAGTGGATTATGTTGTGGGGAAGTTTGATGAATTAATGGAGTCACGGTACCATTCCCCAAGAGATTTTGATAGAGCAAAAATGTCACGCTTGTCCCGCATGATGATCCAGGCCCATTATGTAGGAAAGATGGCTGCAGAATTTAAGGGAAACACTCTAGAGATGGGAAAGCAATTGTAGGTAGCCAAGTTTTTCCAAGCGTGCATCAAAGACATTAATGAAGAGGGAATTCCCCAACTATTGGAGGCATTCAAAACATATAAGGCACAGTAAGGTTCTCCAGACTCTGGAGAATTTCACCAACAGGGTGTAATTTTGTAAATTCTTTATTCATTGAGCGTAAGCTCCCAGACTCTAGAATTCTGAATCCAAATTTTTGTACTTTCATAGTGACCTACATCCAGGTTCCCCGGAACCGATAGGTCATTATCAAGCAGTTAATAAGGGGTCAACAGGTAGGTTATCCCGATATGGCATGTCAGACGGAGGGATGGCTCTGATAGGTGATTCTCCCAAGGTGTCGCTCCCATGTTTACTTCCTAATGCATCGAAGATAGTGAGACTCAATCTACATTTATGAGGCATGTAGCCTTGAATACTAAGAAGATTGGATCTCCTCTGTTAATACTCTGACACTCTTCTCTATGTCGATTCTTCCTGCTTTCTCTTCTTGTCTTATTCCTCTATCTTGTCAGACCTCTTCTCTTTTCAAGGTGATTGTAAGTGGTGAAGGTAGTACCGGCCACTAGATAATGTATTTTATATGTTGAGTGTACAGTTAAATTAGGTTAATTTAGGGAAAACTATGTGTATAAATAAGAAGTCTGACCTCATAACAAGGGTGGGAAAAATTGATGATTTTTTAGTTTAGCAAGTAATAGAAGATAGCTTTTAATTTTCAGTAGTTGCAGGAACTCAATGCTCAGTTGTTCTTGGTAGTTTAGATGCTCCCCTGGAGCCATAATTGTATACACCAGTGATGTTGGAACGCTTTAAGTTAATGAATAAGGAGGAACACCTTATGAATACTTGTTATGTGTTGTTCTAATTTTGGATTTCATGAACATCTTTTGTGTTGTATGTTTCTAATGTCCTTTTCTCTAATGTTTAGTTTAGAATAATGATCTCATTTCCTCTTGCTATTGAATATGTAGGAATCGCTAGTTCTGTATGTATTCAGTATTTAGTGTAGTTCTTACATTGGAGCATTGTTGATATCTGAAATATGTTGCATAACTATAAGTAGAAGTAATAAAACTCTAACTCTGGTCTATCTTTTACAATTTATTTGGTGAACATAACATGCTTGCAGGAATCCTCAAGCCATCACTGAAATCCCCAAAGAAGATGAGTAAAACCAGCTATCCCTCCAAGCAAATAGTCACTTACCCAACTTAGCTTCCCCACACTATTGAGACCCAACATCCATGTGCTTGAAGGCCCAGATAATTCATTCCCAAGAGAACCTTTATAGGTGGAGTTGGCTGGTACCCCGGTACCCAGTGACAACTTATCACTGTTGCCAGAACCGGTCACAAAGTCCCGTCAATAGGAGGGGTGAATCAGCTCTTATAAAAATTTTAAATACTATTATTTACTCTTCATAGAACTCAATATCATTCATCAAAATATTGAAAAGCATGTAAATTAAATCAGAAAACCATGACACATAACTCCATGATTTTTGGTCATGCATAAATCCTTTGTTAGAGGAAAAAACTGTGGTGGGGATGACACCCACAATCCTTCACTACTATAGTATAAAGGTTGCTCAGTCAGAGCTACAATTTTAGCTTACTATATTAGGAGTATTATACTTGGTTAAGAGTACAAAAGACTTATTCATTCTACCTTGTTAAAAAGATGTACCTTATTAGAGAATTTAAAAAATAAAACTTGTTAGGGCCTACCCACTTAATGGGATTTCTACTCTGCAAACTATTACAAAAATATTTGCAAGTATGCATCAACCATAATGTTGTTTAGACTCTTTATGCTATGTAAGTGCATTACCTTATTATGCACTTGATAACTTATCTATTCTGCACCTTAGAACTTCTGCATTCTAACTCCTTTAGCTCTGTCATTGTAACTACTTTTGTCTCTACAATTTTCACCATCCCTTCTTTTCATCTTCATGTTCTTTTCCTTTTTTGTATGATCTTAAGGTGGTTAACCTAATTTAGATCCTTCTTCTATGGTGTATTTGAAGTGGTTCAAGATTAGTTTTATTCCCATCGCATTTATTATACATGTCTTTCATTGGTTGAGTTGCCACGTGATCATGTGTAATCATGTTATTGCAATGCAAATGTTCTACCTAAATTTTGTCTTAAACAATGTAAAATCTTTCCCACTCGATGTCTAGGTTCAATGTATTCAAATTTGAACTGTTATGTCAGCTTTGGCATATTCAGTAATGTGCTCTAATCTTGCTCAGTGACTAACTATTTTCAGTGACTAACTATGCTCGGTGACTTGGTATCTTTCATAATCTTCTTTATCGATTGTCTTCCATAGTATATTCTTCCTTTTACCGATTATCTTCATTGAATATCATGACTTTGACAAAAATAATGACAAAAAACTATCTTATAGGACTATCAATCTCCCCCTTGGCATTAGTTGGCATTTTGACAAAAAAAACTTCAGTCATCAGAATTTGTACAGCTCTTGTACAACTCCTCCTTAGATAATACTTCTTATAATGTACCATAGCTCAGTCAAAATTTTCCAAATATTTTGTAACTCCCCCTCTACACATACTTATCTCTCCCTTATGTACAATATCCATACATATTATATTATCCCCCCTTTTTGACAAATATGCCAAAACCAAAATTTCTTAGGGCTCAATAGGATAAACTTATACCTTATCAAAAATGTGAGCGTACTTCTCCTGTACATTGGCTAGGCATGACTCCCATGCATCTTTGAGTGTTTGAAGTATAAAAATTTGAGTAGCAACATTATCTATCATTCCAATGATGTTCTCTAGTGAACTACCATCGGGGGTGTTGACCAAATCCTTGGCCTTTGTCAAATATCTTTGCATTGATTCAATGTGAGGAATCAAGATTGCTTTCATCTCTAGAAGTTCCATTCTTCTCTTATTCTCTTCTTGTCTTAGATCTTGTTGCATCCCCATCAAGTGTTTCAACCTCAAGTAATAGACTTGTAAAGAACTAGGCTAGGTAGTGACATTTTTCAGCTGCTCGGTCAGCTTGGTCTCAATAGACTCATATTTCTTCCTTATATCCTTGATAAAGTGGGAAATGGAACATACTTTCTAAAATATTGAAAGAATATGAGACAATTTAGTCTTAATATCGATAGAGGCCTCAGAAAGTAATACCTTATCTACTGCAATGTTGTTTATAATTGATTCAATCATTTTCAGTTCCATCTTCCTCGAATGAACTTTCATCATGTAGATGGTAGTGGCTTGATTTGGATTTAGGATTTGTTCCACTAGTCATTCTACTTGACTAACTATATCTTTTGTTTCATCAACAGTGGCATATGGGACAATTTCCTATAATACATCTTTGACACTTTCCAATACATTGGTCTTCTTCCTCTTTTGAAATAATTTCTTTTGCATGGCCTTAAGTCTCACTAAGTCTACATACTCGGTCATTTCATCAGGGTTCATAGTAGATAAGTCAAAATTTGGTAAAAAATGATCAGTTGGCTCATATCTAGATGTTTCCTCTTCTTTGATTTCTTCTTCTTTTCTAACATACTTTCACTTGGTGAAGTCTTTGGGGAACATGATTCCTTTAGTGCATCAAATGTTGTCTAGGTTGTACTAGTTCTAGATCTCTGCTCCTCTTTTTTTTTCTTCCTTCTTCTCCTCCAGTTTCTCCCCTGCTTTTTTTTCTTGCACTATGTTCTCTTTCTAATCATCTTGTTGTTTCTCAGTTTCCTTCTGTTCACTTTGTTCCATTGATGTTCCTTTATTGGTATCTTGCTATTGTGTAATAGACTCAGTTGGGGGAACCAATTCGGTGTTCAATGTTTCTTGTTTCTTGGTAGTTGTATCCTTCACAATGTCCTTTTCTTTATCAACTTCCTTTTTCTTCTCTTTCTCTGTTTCCTTTTCCTTCTCTCTCTCTTTATTTCCTTCGAAGGTTCGGTGGTACCTCTTATGTATTAATATTTGTTGTATCATTATCACCTTGAGTTGTGTGATAATCTAGTACTTGTTTAAATACAGGCTATAGAATAGGACCAGTAGAAACCTTATCATTGATTTTCATTTGTTATGTATCGATGTCCTTGGTTGCCATAACATCCTCATCTTGTAATGTATCATCTCCTGGATCCTTGTCTGTAATATCTTCAATGATAACTTCATTAGTTTCAATTTTTAAATCAATACAAAGGATCATTCTTACCTTGATCATCTTTGACAACTTCACCGATTATGTTATCCTTTTCTTGTTCATCTTGAGATTCAATCTCTTTGATTTTGAATATATCTCTCCATTTTGCATCAGTTTCTAACTGTACTTGCTTCAATTCTCCTATCATACTCCTTAAAGATCCTCCTTTTACAAGGAATCATTTAGAGTATTGTTTCAATGTCTCTTCAATTTCTTGTACATATAGGTTTGGTACAATTAGCATGTGAGATCTTTCTCAGATTTGTCTTTAAGAATTCATAAAATATTTCCATCTTTCATCTATGTTGTTGTATAACTCAATAGGAAAAAACTTGATAACTTCAAGTGGTGTGTATCTGAATTTGTATAAAGAGTAAATAATTGCATCTTCAATCTTTACCTTGTTCTCTTTTCTTTGAGTTTTGTATTTGTCTTTCTTCAATCCTCTGAATGTTCTATACTTATTCATTGTGTCTAACATTTCATCTAGAATTCCTAGTGGTGGAGGTGATATTTTCACAAATTTGAATTTTCCTAAATCTTCAGTCTCTGTGTCACTGTCTAGAATTAGCTTAAGCCTTCTCCTCAGTCTAGTATTTTCCTTCTTGCTTCTTACATATGTCTTCCCTTCCAGTTCAACATAATTCTTCTTTTCTTTCGGTGAGGTTGTAGACCTTTTTGATGGTCTAGTAGATTTGGGACTCGATGAAGGCTTCAATACTTGTGGTTTCTTGCCTTCCACTTTGGAGGGTCCTACCTCATCTTCTTCATTGACAATTCCCAAATTCTTAGACAAATCAACAATCATTTTTCTAGATTTTCTTTGAATTTTAGGTACTAAGATACCTTGTTTAATCTTAGCCTTAACTTCTTCATATGTCCCATATCTCTTGGCTCTTTTGTTAATAGGCTTATCTAACGTAGACTCAATTTTTTGAGATGCAATGTTTATGTCCATCTCATAGCCCATATCTTGTACCCATATACTTCTAGGCTCAACTGCTTTGACAATACATGAGTCTATGTCTACCTCAAAACAAATAGAATCATGATATTTCTCAACTAATTGAGGTGGAACTCTAAATTTTTATGTATTCTTGTTTGGAATTTAGATAAGTAGTCATCCATAATAATGTCAAGATTCTCTCCTAGATTCTGAATGTACTCACAGATTTGAAAAATGATAGGCTTATCAACATTCCGTGTCACATTTCCAATAGATGGAAAGAAGTTCTCAAAATAAAAGTATATGCATACCAGTAGTGAGCCAAACTTCAATGTGTTTTTCTTTTCTTTCCTTATGGTGTTCATGTTTTCTTCAATTTGTTTCAACAATATCTCACATAGATCAATTTTCATATCTTTCCTTACAATCTTGTAAACCAAATCAATAGGTCCTAAAGGTAGGTTGTCCACTCGGGATGATTGGAATACTCTGTAGGACAATATTTTACATGCTAATTTCAACTCGGGGTCTTCAATAGTAGAAATATTCAGACCTTTTCCATCCCATTTGGCTTTGGTTAACTCACTCAAATTTTTCTTCTCAATCTTTCTGATAGCTTTAGGCTTGTCACCGATCGGATAACTTGTTACAATGTGCAACACATCCTTGTGATCTTCATAGGTTGACCTAGCCACATAAATTAGTCATGCACTCATCTAAGGACCATCCTAATCCACTTAGTTTTGAATACCCTTGGAATATACAAGGCATGTGTCAAACCTTTTGACTCTAGATGAACATGATCAATCTTTAGTTCTCCATCTACACATAACTACTGGTAAGATGACTCAATTTCCGCTTCAAAAATCTCCTCAAATTTACAATGGATGAACATGGAAATGTCCTCTATAAATAAAACTTTATCCGAAATGGAAAAAATTTCTCCCATCATGTTTGGTTCAGATGCCTTAGCAGGCGGTAGTTTATACTTAGGATTCACGAGCTCAAGGTTCTCAACTATAACTAGGTTTTGAGCTTTCGGGGCCAAAACTTGTTGTTAAACACAGATTTTTCAAACTAGGGTTTGCATCTATGATTCAATTGCACTAATGCAGCTATGGAAAAAATACAAATACCTAAAGTAGATTCAAATGTGCTCAAAATAGCTTAGGAATACCTTCACAATCACTCAATTTTGCTTGAAGACACAATTCTTCAACTCTGTTCACAAAGCTCTAGAAAATGGTAAGAAACAACAATAGACGATGAGGTCTATTTATAGCTTTTCCTAGGTTTAGGGTTTCCAAGGTTCATAAAGTAACAATTCATTTTCCACTAACTTGCTTTATAGATTACCTAACTTTACTTTCCTTTTATCGAATAAATATGAAGCATAAACTCAACAGTATGTATCCAAATGCATTTAAGTATGCTCATATGGATCTCTGCACATATAATAGGAACCAATTTAAGATTTGAAATTTAACTTGTAGTTCCTACTCATACCTCATGCCTGATAAGGCAGAGTCACTTGCACCTGATCTAGAGGATGAGGTTCCTTCAACTGTCCCAAATAATGTTCCATCATCCATGGTCTTTCTTCTCCACATCTTATTCATCTGGTCTCTCATTTCTTCAACATTCACTTTAGGTTTCTTAGATGTTTCTTCCTTGATATCATCTTTGCCTCGTTACCTACAGTATTTGGCAAGATGACCTAGCTTGTGAGAATAGAATCATGGAATGTCAGGGTTTCTCAAAGATCTACTATTCCTGCCATGTAGCAATATGCAGTTAGTAGCAATATGGCCATATCTTCCACAGACTAAATTGTTACTCCTAAAGAGATTTTTTTGTCATTAGTTTTTTGAAAAGTCATATATCATTGAATGTAACCAAAGAGAGGAATTCATAGAATAAATAAGACACTATTAGTAAAGGAAACTGAGATAGCCACCGAGCACATAGCAGTTATCAAGCACTAAGCAAGCTACATATACCGAGTCATGAAAAGACAGTTACCAAGCACTCATAAACACCAAGAAGTAAGTATAGAGTTACTGATTAAGCACAAGAATGTTACCGAGTACTCCAGAGCCAACATTTTATTTAAATTTAGATACATTGTATCTGGACATCAAGCAGGAAGCATTGCACAGAATTTGTAATGCCCCACCAAGGAACCCAAGAGAACTAACCTAAACCTGCAACTAAGTTAACATGATACCTTTTTTTAAAATGTTTACAAACAATAATGATAACAATGTAGAAAAAAAATAATGAAATCCATGACATACACATGAATACAAATCGAATGTAGATTACAAATCTTGAGGGTTCCTTGTGTTGGAGATTTGTTTTTGTGTAGGTGATTGATTGTATGTTTGTCATTGATGACAACATATAATATACAACAACATTCTGTATGAACTTATCAGAATAGTGTTATCCAACCTTGCATAGTTAGATACATGTTGTAGACATGCCTTGGTTACTATATTCGTACACGCAGGTCTAGCAATGATGTTTCAGTCAAGTTGTGTAATTATGTTATTGGCAGTTACAGTTCTGGAAGAGTATCTATTCTGAGCTGATGTATTTAACGTGTTTCTTGAATTGCACCTATCTTCAGGATATGTGTGTGTATATTCATGATTAGTTATGAGTTAACTATTTTTGGTTAAATGTGCCTATCATGTAACATCAGGATCGTGCTATTTGAGATGATTTGGTGAAGCTGACTTAGTGAAGCATCGTATCTATTTAGTTTTTGTTGTGCGGACTTAATATTGTTTGCGTGCTTAGTTAAGCTGACAAAGATGTTTTTGAAGTGTTTCCAAGAGCCATCATGACCTTCTACTTCAAAGAAGATACTTATAGTAGTTTGTTTGTAAATGCAAAGTGTGAATGATAAGAATAGAGATAGAAAAAGTACTGAGCATAATATTAGACTTGTTTCATTCATCAAGGATCTATGTGAATAAGCAGTTGAATATTACAATACATTGGAACTAATCAAGACAGCAGGTCTACTCTACAATTCATCATCATATATAGTGTATATCTGTTCTACAGAAGGTTGTAGCCTTCGCCATTGAAGCAGTGAGCTTTTGGACAGTGAGTCCACACCCCTAACAGGGTTATTTGTAAAAGACTCTTAACAGGGTCAGACCCTTAATCAGGTCACTATACTTATTGCATTGTAAAGTACAACTCCTAATAGGGTTGAAATATCTTCTAATAGGGATTACTATAAACAAGTATAGTTCATTGTGGGTACTAATTCCCATCGGGGTTTTTACCATTTGGTTTCCCCGTAGCCAAATTGAAGTGTTGTCTATTGTGTTATCTGAATGTGTATTTACTTTATTGTATTCTAAAGTTAATAAGAGAAAAGAATTAAATTGGCTGATAACTAATTCACCCCCCCCCCCCTCTTAGTTATCCTTTGGGACTATTCTAAAAATTGGTATCAGAGCCAAG
>MU214150.1:10246-24738 GCA_018584345.1 Thuja plicata | reverse complement strand
TATGATAGGTGACAAAGACAGATTTGTTCATTTAGACAAATACAAAGGTGGTATGGTTAGATTTGGAGATAACACTCCTAAACCTATCATAGGCAGAGGTTCTATCACTTTGGATGGAAAGAACAAGGCAGATGATGTTTTGTATGTTGATGGATTACATCATAACTTGCTAAGTGTTGGAAAGCTACTTGACAAAGGTTATCATTTGGAGTTCAAATACAACAAGTGCATCATTAACAACAAGGATGGAGACATGGTTGCATCAGACTCCAAAACAAAAGGTAATGTTTTTTAGCTCAATTTAGATGTAAGTTGTTTTGTTGCAAAAGTGGATGACAGTTGGTTATGGCATAAGAGACTTTGTCATATCAATTTTGATAACATAGTAAAGATAAGTAATGTCAAGGCAGACATAGATCTTCCAAGAATAGCAAGACCAGTTGACACAATGTGCAGGGAATGTTTTATGAGAAAGCATGTAAGGAGTTCTTTTAGAAGCAAGTCAGCTAAAAACAAATTGGACCTAGTGCATACAGATTTATGTGGTCCTACCCAAACAAGGTCATACTATAGAGAAAGGTATTTCATTTTGTTTTTTGATGATTTTTCAAGGATGACATGGGTTGCGTTCTTAAAAGAAAAGTCTGAAGCCTTTAAGAAGTTCAAAATATTCAAAGCTAAGGTTGAGAATGAATTTGGATTAAAACTAAAATGTCTGAGATAAGATAGAGGAGGAGAGTTCACCTCTGATCAGTTTTATGAGTACTATGAAGAACATGGAATAAAAAGATAGTTGAGTGCTCCTAGAACCCCTCAACAGAATGGGATTGTAGAAAGGAGGAACTAGATTATACTTGATACAATGCACACTATGATGATTGAAGGAAAAGTTGCACACACATATTGGAGAGATGCAGTAAATATAGTAATCTATACTATCAATAGAACTCAATTGAGGCAAGGCGCAGATAAGACACCCTATGAAATTTGGTTTGGTAATGTACCTATAGTAAAGTATTTTATAATTTTTGGCAGCAAATGCTACATCAAAAGAGATGATGGTGTTAGTAAATTTGATGCTAGAAGTGATGAAGGTATTTTCCTTGGTTACTCTACAAAAAGCAAAGCATATAGATGTTTCAATTTGAGATTGAAAAAGATAATTGAAAGTACTCATGTAAAAATTGATGAGAAGTTTATGGTTCAAGAGAGGTACTATGAATATGCACCTATGATTGAAAATGAACCCAGGCCTAGCAGCAAAAATACTATTATTGAAGAAATGTTTGATTGCATTGATGTCTCATGCAATGACCATGAATCAAGTAGAGAAGAATCACAGATTATAGAAGAAGAAGTAACACCTAAGGTTCCTAAATTCACATATAGATACCACTCTAAAGATGCTATCATTGGAGATCAGAGCAGTAGTGTTTTGACCAGATCAAAAGCAAAAGGTCTAACAATGAATGAAGAGGTATGTTTACTTTCACATATTGAACCTTTAAGTGTTGAAGATGCTTGTAATGATTCCAATTAGAATAATGCAATGAAAGAAGAATTAGATCAGATAATTAAGAATGAGACATGGGAATTGGTTCCTAGACCCAGTGACAAAAATGTGATTGGAACAAAGTGGATCTTCAGAAACAAGATGAATGAAAAAGGTATAGTAGTAAGAAACAAAGCAAGATTGGTATGTAAAGGATATGCACAGAGATAAGGAATAGACTACATTGATATATTTTCCGTTGTGAGCAGACTGGAAGCCATTAAATTGTTCTTGGCCTATGCAACATTCAAATACTTTAAAGTTTATCAAATGGATGTAAAGTCAGCTTTTTTGAATGGTGACTTGAAGGAAGAAGTCTACATAGAACAACCTGAAGGATTTAATCTTTCAGATAAACCTGACATGGTATGTAGATTGAAGAAAGCACTCTATGGTCTTAAATAGGCCCCAAGAGCTTGGTATGAGAGACTTGATGGTTATATTATCAAGATTGGATTCAAGAAAGGTGCAGCAGATTGTAACCTATTCACAAGAGAGACACCTGATGGATTACTACTAGTTTCCATATTTGTTGATGACATTATCTTTGGAGGTAATGACAAGCTTAGTGCAGCATTTGCAAGAGAAATGCAGAATAAATTTGAAATGAGCATGTTTGGTCCTATAAAATACTTTTTGGGACTAAATGTAAAATAGACAAATAAAGGTATATTCATTAATCAGTCAAAATATGTGAAGGAAATATTGAATACCTTCAAGATGGAAGACTGTAAACCAGTATGCACTACTATGATAACAGGAAGCAAGATTTCAAAAGATGATGATTCCACAGTAGTTGATAAGACATTGTACAACTCTATGATTGGAAAACTTATTTATCTAACTCAATCTAGACCTGGCATATCTAATGTAGTTGCCATTGTTGGAATATTTGTAGTAAACCCAAGCAGAATAACCTAATGGAAATCAAGAGGATATTCAGATATCTAAAGGGAACTATTGACTATGGTTTATGGTATCCTAAATCAGAGAATGTATAACTTCATGTGTATATAGATGCAGATTGGGCAGGTTGTATTGATGATAGGAAGAGTACTTCAGGAGGAGAAGTATTTCTTGGAGATAGGTTGGTTTCTTGGATAAGAAAGAAGCAGAACAGTATTTCTCAGTCAACAGCAAAAGTTGAATATGTTGCAGCAGCACTAAATTGTTCAACCATGGTTTGGATCAAGAAGATGGTTAAAGACTTTGGTATTCAGGTTGATTATCCTATTGTTATTCATTGTGATAACAATAGCACTATTAACATGTCTAAGAACCCTATGATGCATGTAAAGAGAAAACACATAGAGATCAAGTACCATTTTCTAAGAGAAAAGGTTGCAGACAAAGAAGTAAAATTGGACTATGTGAGCACCAAAGAATAGTTGGTAGATATTTTCACAAAACCTTTATTAAAAGATACTTTTGAGTATCTCAAAGAGAAGTTGGGAGTAATTCCCTCTCCTAAGTCTGATTAGAGAATACAGGAAGAACATCAGTCCTTTGTGACTGATAAATGGTTGACTACTCTACTTCTGGAGTAGTACCTGTGCCTAATGGTTTATGGCACCCTTTTCCATTGATGTCAAAGGGGGAGTATGTACTAAGGGGGAGCATATACTCTGGGGGAGTATATATATGGAACAAAAACACAGTCAGAGGAACTGCAGCAGTGTAGAGAAATCTTTGATGAGGATATTGAGAAGATTGTAAAAGAAAGAGGACACCATGAATAGAGGATGTTTTTAATCATATGTTGCCATCAATGTCAAAGGGGGAGATTGTTGGAGATTTTTTTCTGTGCAGTTGATTGATTGTATGTTTGTCATTGATGACAACATATAATATACAGCAGCATTCTGTATGAACTTATCAGAACAATGTTATCCAACCTTGCACGGTTAGATACATGTTGTAGACATACCTTGGTTACTATGTTCATACACGTGGGTCTAGAAATGATGTTTCAGTCAAGTTGTGTAATTATGTTATTGGCAGTTACAGTTCTGGAAGAGTATCTATTCAGAGCCAACATATTTAACGTGTTTCTTGAGTTGTGCCTATCTTCAGGATATGCATGTGTATATTCATGATTAGTTATGAGTTAACTATGTTTGGTTAAACATGCCTATCATGTAACACCAGGATCATGCTATTTGAGATGACTTGGTGAAGCCGACTTAGTGAAGCATTGCATCTATTCAGTTTGTGTTGCATGGACTTAATATTGTTTTTGTGCTTAGTTAAGCCGACAAAGATGTTTTTGAAGTGTTTCCAAGAGCCCTCATGACCTTCTACTTTAAAGAAGATACTTATAGTAGTTCGTTTGTAAATGCAAAGTGTGAATGATAAGAATAGAGACAGAAAAAGTACAGAGCAGAATATCAAAGTATTTTCATTCATCAAGGATCTATGTGAATAAGCAGTTGAAGATTACAATACATTAGAACTAATCAAGACAATAGGTATACTCTATAATTCATCATCAAATATAGTGTATATCTATTCTACATAAGGTTATAGCCTTCACCATTGAAGCAGTGAGATTTTGGACAATGAGTCCACACCCCTAACAGGTTATTTGTAAAAGCCTCTTAACAGGGTCAGACCCTTAATCAGGTCACTATACTTATTGCATTGTAAAGTACAACTCCTAACAGGTTTGAAGTATCTTCTAATAGGGATTACTATAAACAAGTATAGTTCATTGCGGGTACTAATTCCCACCGGGGTTTTCACCATTTGGTTTCCCCGTAACCAAATTGAAGTGTTGTCTATTGTGTTATCTAAATGTGTATTTACTTTATTGTATTCTGAAGTTAATAAGAGAAAATAATTAAATTGGTTGATAACTAATTCACCCCCCCCCCTCTCAGTTATCCTTTGGGACTATTCTAACACCTTGATGTAGAATTACTTAAGAAAAACAATCTACGAAGAATAACTATAAAGAATTAACATAAAAGATATATCAACTGAATCCAATAATATCCATTTCATATAATAATACCACATATACAACTGATACCCAAGGTATACATACATGAATCAACATCCAATGCACAAGTCGTAGGGTATGAAATAATATATAACAATACAATACAACCTCTGAAAGGATGTTAACCAATATACAAATATGGTACAAGTATAGGACTCATGAAAGTGAACAAATCTCCAGAAGAATCAGAAGGTAGAACTGCAAAAATGATCATCCAAGCATGAAGAGGAATGTCATATCTCAAATGGTAAAAGAATCACTACCACCTGACCTCCTGGAACCAAAGGTCCACTCCCACCATACTGAGGAAATAATATCAGGCCCACTCACACAGGTATACAACAAGAAGGAAACCACAAAGGTATACAAGACATCATAAAGAAAAGCATAGGAGGATCCTAGAAGCTTTCTGAAAAAAAAAAAGGAATCTATACACTACCAGAGGCACCTAATACACATAGGAAAACCTAAGCTACATATAGGGAAGTGTCATCATATATGTCTAACCCTTAAGTTTCATCCTGGTAGTCTCACTAGACCCCGACACTCAAGTGACCATACATGGTATCAATGACCTCTCAAAAAGACAAAGTCACTAACTATGCCAGACACACACCCCTCAAGGTGGCAAGCATCATCTCATCCTCCATCTTACCCTATAATAGCACTCAAGCATGGGTGAGGAAACATATCTTATTAGTTCATTTTAAAACCTCAATTAATCATTATGTTATCACTTGTTAACATTACTTACAATAAGTGATCATGGAAGCCACTTGTGGGCCCCAACACTTATTGCAAGCCACCCCTTACTACACAACTGGGTAACCTACCCTAGGCTCACAGATCCTACAAAGATCTTGTTGGAGATTTGATTCTAAGCAGTTGATTGATTGTATGTTTGTCATTAATGACAACATATAATACACAGTAGTAATTATGTATGTACTTATCAGAATGATCATATGAAGACTTATGTGGATAGATACATGTTGTTGACATGTTTATTATGTTATGTTCATACACGCAGACCCAGATATGATGTTTCAATAAATTTATGTAATTTTGTTATTGGCAGTTACAGTTTTGGAAGTGTAACGGTTTAGGGTCGATGTTTATCATGTGTTTCTTGAGTTGCGCCTATCTTCTGTATATTCATGTGTATATTCATGATTAGTTATGAGTTGATGATATTACTCCAAAGGTGCCAAACATGTTTCAAGAAGATTGCAAAGTTAGAGTTAAATTGGTGAGGCCAACTTAGTGAAGCATCGCATCTATTCGGTTTATACTTGTGCGGTTGTAATAATGCTTGTGTGCTTAGTAGAGCCGACAAGGATGTTATGAAGAGTTTTCTTATAGGTCCCATGATCTCATACTTTGAGGAAGATACTTATAGCAAGTCAAAGGTGAAACGCTAAGTGTGAATGATACGAAAAGATAAGAAAGATGTACAGAGCAGATTATCAGAGTTGGTTCATTCATCAAGAGTCTATGTGAAGAAGAAGTGAAAGATTGCAATACACTGGAACTGATCAAGACAGCAGGTCTACTCTATAGTTCATCATCAGATATAGTGCATATCTATTATATAGAAGGTTGTAGCCTTCACCATCAAGCAGTGATCTTTTGGACAGTGAGTCCACCACCCCTAACAGGATTATTTGTAAAAGACTCCTAACAGGGTTCGACCCTTAACCAGGTCATTATACTTATTGCATTGTAATGTACAACTCCTAACAAGGTTGAAATATCTTCTAACAGGGATTACTACAAACAAGTATAGTTTATTGTGGGTGCTAATTCCCACCAAGGTTTTTACCATTTGGTTTCCCCATAATCAAATTGTGTGTTGAGTATTGTGTTAACTGATTAAGCATTTACTTTGTTGCATTCTAAAGTTAAAGAAGTAAAAAGAACTGAAGTTACTGATAACTGATTCACCCCCCCCTCTCAGTTATCCTTTAAGACTATTCTAACAGATCTAGGAAGGGTACAAATACAGATAAACTGGAATCCAGTTCCCCACATAATAATAGGAACGATCCTACAAATATGCGCTCTCAGAAAATTCATAAACAACATCAAAATGAAATGCATAACTCTCAACAATGGTTCCTGCCCATACAAGAACTATTAGTTCTAAATTAATGAAAACCACTTAAATTACTCTCAAAGAGTCACATAAGACAAACTTAGACAAACTAGGTTGGGTAAAAAAAAAGATCGAGACCAAAAATTGACATTACATACACTGATGCACACAAAACACCATAGAAAATAGAAATACCCAAAACCTCTAGTTTTACATCATAAAAGTAGATGTAGTTCCCAAATACAACAATAGAGAATCCACAAAGAGTGCAATGACATACATATCAAAATAAAAGTCGCAGTTGACTAAGAGAGTACACGTAACAGACACCCATGTATAGCTACAAATCAAAGTTATTGAAAATATCTATATGCTTATAAAAGCAATCAAATCAAGATTAGATAACAAAATCGCTACATGTAGATCTTGATTGCATAAATAAATAAATTAAATAACTCTATTTCTTACCAACATATCTTTCTAAATATGACAACATTAAATAACAAATCCCATCAATATAAAAAATATCCTATAATTAATATTAATAACAATATTACATATTAATTATAAATCTTAACTAATAATTATTGCCAATTAAAAATAATAACAATGCTAATAATTTACTAAATTTAATAATAACTTAATAAAAACTATTAATAGAAATATAATTAATATAATAATAATAATAATAAAACTTTATAAATATTAATTTTAAAAAAAAAGTTTTAATTAATTAAATAAAACTAAAGTTAAATTCAAAAACTAAAGTCTAAAATTAAAATCTTTTTATAAAACAAAACTTTAAATAAAAACAAGAAAGGGTGGAGGACTGGGGGTGTGGGTCCCCACAGGTACTCACATCACCCGCGGCCCCACCCCACCTTCGGCCCACTGCGCACAGTGGGTACCGCGGGTGTACCGTGGCCCACTACGCACAGTAGTGGTACCGCATACCCCGCGGCCCACTGTCATGTGGTGGAGCCCGTGATGGCCAGTCCACGAGGAGGTTGGGGTGTGTGGTGGCCCCCACCTCCCTAACAACTTTGTTTATATTTTATAAAATTAAAAAAATAGTGGTTAATATTTTTTTAATAAAATAACCAATTTGTATTTTTTTTTACAGCAATATGACATATTTTATTTTTATTTTCTTTTTTTCTTTCCTCTTTAATAATATAAAGGTATAAATTAAAGGTACTTCCTTAAACAAACCATGCAACTCAAGGGTAAAATTCTTTTATATAAGAAGGAAAATAATAAATAAGGGCAAATGAAAATAATTTTTCCTACAACATGCAATTTGATGCAAACAAGGGAAAGAACATCAGATTTAATATTAATCTTTATTTTAATATAAATTTTTAAGCGTGCAATTTAACTCTTGTTTTTCTCTTCCTCCATGCAGATCTAGATTCGGGTTATGGACAGGAACCTGGTAAGGGTGTATTTTCTTCTTTCCAAGGTAAGGGATTTATAGATCTGAAGGCTAATAATATCCATTTTGGCTACAATATCAAATTTTCTCACAAATGAAGACATCTTCACAGGTTTGAAACCCTAATGATTGTTTTGGCAACTAAATCATATCAAATGAAAAACCCTGATGCCCATATTACAACCAAGGCAATTAAATGAAACCCTTAAGCCCAAAACATAGATCTGACATACAATCATGAAGGCAAAACCATAGAATTGATCCAATAACCTATTCTTCCAATTTTAAGCAATATAAACACGTAATATCAAACAAGGAATATTCAAACACAAGATCCGGGCATTTCAGATGCATAGAAGACAAGGATTTGGAAGCTAGAATTATCAAGATCCAGATCCTACTTTAGTAACTGATGAGAAGATCCAATTCAAATCTAAAGTAATCAAGAATCCAAAATACTCCTAAGGTTTCAACAAATCTCCAATCACCTGAATTCTCCTTCTCCCTAATTGAACAACCTCCAAAATGGATTTCTAGAAAATCAGAAAATTAGGTTTTCAAAAAGTGAAACCCTAATGGAATAGTAATTATTAATTAAAATTAAAAGAAATGCTTTACTTTCAATTTCACTTAAAACAATGCACAACTCAACTTTATAATATAAAAATAAAGTCAATTGAAAATGCATGAGAATATTTCAATTAAATTAAATCAATTAATCATGCAACTTAAAGTAATACTTAATAATTCAATTTATACAATTAATTATAATAATTAGATTTAATATTCATTAAATCTCAATTATTAAATTAAGACTGAATAATTAAATCAATTAATTAAATATAAGCATTTAATTATTAAATAGCCATATATTTAATATATCAATGTTTTAACCTTATCAAGGGTGCAACTATTCACATTAATATATACCATAATTACTCATTAAATAAAACAAGCCAAAAGCAGCATTAAATCAACTGAAAACCACCTAAATAGAAAAACCAACTGAAATAGAAAAACAACTACGACAAAAACACAAGCACACACAGAAAGGCTCACAAATCCATGTCACTTGCAAGATTCAAATAGGATAGTCAGTCAGATTCTTGTCTCTTTCTAGGCTAAAATAAGGGTTTAGGGTAGGGATTTAGGCCTGAATATTATCTCCCCTCTCTTACCATTGAGACATTGTGATAGCGCACGCTCACTCCTGCTAATTCAAGGAAGACGTAGCCCGATACCTGCAAACCTGTCATCACAAAGATGAACATATGCATACATATAATATAATAGACAATGGTTGAGATCAGTTTATCATGTGGATCTCGCCAAAGCAAGTAACTACGACTCTGTCCCATACCATACCAAACACACCAAATAGTAGTGTAAAACATACAAATGATCTATGTGCATACAGATACAGGGTCAGTATTGTTAGAAAATCATAATCAAAATGGCATCATGGAATATACATAACCATCCTAAAATAGCCATAAATCACATGTAAATAGATAATATAACACAACTAAGCAATGGATCAATAATATAATAAAAAGTAATACATGAATATCCTTAAAACCAACTGAAATAACCAATGCATACATGAAAGGGCCTAAAAGAGTTCGAAAACTGAAACAGACAAGCAAAGAATCAAAAAGGTTTGCACTGTAGTACTACATCCCCTATTAGTTAGGATCAAACAAGAAGGTACACCCAACCCATAATCACTAAAATAATATACCAATCACAAAAATCACTCATTTACACTTCAAGAAAGAACTAATGTAAGTCAACTTAACTATCCTTTCTTTAAGATATGCATAACGAATCACAAAGAGTAATATAACTCAGATTTAAGCATAACCAGAAAATAATCTTGATCATTTATTCATCATCTTTTTTTCTTAAATATGTCTATATCTTCAATGCTTTCAAAAATTATGAAATGGATACATACTAATGCTTAATTGTAGGAGACACATATTCATGTTTATATCGAATAGAAATTTGAATAGTTCATCCAACCTTACTTAATGCATCACTCATGTAGACATATAAATTACATAATGCATTTCATTTCCACATACAATTACAGTGCAATCTCTGTGATATCCTCCCTTATACATACTATCAGAGTGTAGACCTTATGGCAAGACATATTGTCAATTAGTGTCAAAACACTTAGTCAACTAGTGTCGACCGAGCCAGCAAGCATTATGCAAAGTCTCGAGTGATCAGCATTGCCCGAGTGATTAGCATTGCCTAAGTGATCAGCATCACCTGAGTGATCAGTATGACCCGAGTGATTTACAGTATCGCTTGAGTCACATTTTATCACCCGAGTAGACTTCTGGACCTGAATGATAGTTTGAATCCGACCTTGCATATATTTTTAAATTTAATTTTGTTTATTGCAAGCCTACTTTCAGAGTTAATTATTGGATAAAGATATTTTGTTTTATCCAATATGTGAAAAAAATAATAAGTAAGAAAGTATGCATAAGTGTAAAGACATGTGAATGGAAGTTTGATTAAGAGTAGAAGTATCCAGGATAGCATAGTCTCATCTATCACATTTAGGTGATCAGTTATATTCAGAAGGATCTTATTCAGCAATTATAGTTGCACAGAGCAGATCATCAACTAGTTCATTCTCACGGGTGGATTAGAAAAATCCTTTAACAAGGTGGAACTAACAGTCCTTTCTTTAAATCTCTTAACAAAGTTGCATTACTTATTGTATTGTACAAAATCCTTTAACAAGGTGGACCTAACAGTCCTTTCTATGCTCCTAATAGGGAAGACCATCAGAAGTGGTCATCGTAAGCTCTAATAGGCTAAATTTATACTGCAGTACTAAATCTTGTGGGTATCATCCCCACCCTAGTTTTACTTTCTTTTGGAAGGTTTATGGGTAACCAAATATTGTGTTATGTGTTGTCTATGAATCTTTACTTTAAAGTTCTATGCATGCAAACAAATAAGTTAATCTAATTGTGGATTAAAAGGATTAAGTTTTAATGGCTCCCGATTTAGCCCCCCCCCCTCTCAGTCATTGGGCACATCATATATTTCCAACAATTGGTATCAGAGTAGTGGTTCTCTTATCATAAGTTTAACAACTTGAGAAAAGATCAGAGGCTATGGAAACATACAGACTGGAGAAGGCCATCGAGAATGAAAAGATATATCTTAAAGTGGCCATGGATCAAATCATGAAAATTAAGGAGCAACTCTCTCTTTCCCTGAAAAGAAGAAAATAATTAGCAGTGCAGATGATTGACAAGAACTGTATAGAAGAAATAATTGAAGACTTTTGCAAGGACATAAGTTTTGAAGAAGCTAATGTAGCCATTGAAGACTTACTTACAAAGAATCTCACTTTACATGAAGAAGTCATAAATTCAAAGAGAGAATAAGAAATTCACTCAATCAAAATATGTGAAGTTGTGGAACTAAAGAACAAAGCAGAAGATGACAGAAATATAGCACAAGAAGATAAAAGTCTGTTGAGTACAAGATTAGAAGAAAAATAAAATGAAATCCAACACTTTTCACTTCAACAAGATGATTTGGTAAGTCAAATCAACAATGCAACACAGGAAGTAGACAATCTAAGAATAGAAAATGAAAGACTGCGGAATGATCTCAATGTTGAAAAGCAAACAAATGAAAGTATGATGAATTCACAAACTAGCATGGATCAGGAAACAAAATTTAGACATCATGGATAGAATAGATTAGGTTATACTGAAGAAGGTGAATCCTTACAATAAGGAGATCAAAGGAACAACAAGCCTACATGCAATCATTGTGGTAAGTTAGGGCACACATCAAATAAATGTTGGAGCAATGGAAAATAAAAATTTAATGGTAAATGTTATAGCTGTAAAAAACATGGACGTAGAGAAAGTGAATGCAAAGAGAAACCTAAGTTTGAAGGAAAATGCTACAAGTGCAACAAACAAATTCATAGATCTTCCGAGTGCAGAACTAAGAATTGGAATCCTGCTGAACAATTAGCCAAGGAAATTTTTGGTTGGGATTACAACACATGGTACATATGTTGTCATTGTGGTGAATATGGACACATTGGTACAAATTCTATGAAGACTCACTTCAGAAAAAGGGATCCTACTAAGAGATGTTATGTGTGCAAGAAACTCGGTCATCTAAGAAAGAACTGTATGAACAAAGAAAAAGTTGATACTGGTTTTGAGAAAGGTAAATCCAAAGTCTCAGAAATCAAAACTCAGATGAGCAAGCAATGGGTAAGGAAATCTTCAAATAATTTATAAATGTTTACCTAGCATGCAAAGTGGTGAAGAAGAATCAGGTATTTGACCTAGCAGAATTATAGCTCGTCCAGTTGAGAAAGAATATGGAAAGCATCTGAGTATCCAAATCCAATTCATATAAGTTTGGTTCTCTTCTTATACACATACTCTTTTATGTTGAGAAGTTCTTTCACTCCAAAGGAATAGTAGCATGGAAGAAGGATACACCAATAATTCATCAGATTAATAAATTCATAGCTGAGCTAGTAGATAACTTTGACAACATTATGGATGGATATTTTGAGAGTTTCAAACATAAGATGCAGAGTAGGTACAGAATTCCCAAAAAAATAGTTGAGAATTACAAAGATGAAATATTTTTTCTAGTTGATTGTGATAAGGTTTATATACAAGCAGTAAATCCTAGGGTTGCATGGGTAAAACCCCTTCCATATGAAGTCAACAAAGATGACACAAAAGATATCATAGAGGCTCTTGTAAATGAACTTGCCAATCCAAAGGCACCCTACTTTGGAACATATGAGGAAGCAAAGAGCAGGATATCTTTGAAGATTGAGATTCCCAAGATATTGAAAAGAGGTAAGAAGAGACTTGATACATTCAAGAAGAAGTATGGAAAGACTTCTGACTCTCCTACCATCTATGAGAGTAAAGAGGATACAGTTAAAACAAGGGATGTTGAATGTAAAGAAGAAAAGGAAGAAATAGATATTGAACCTCCACAAAAGAAGAGGAAGGCAACACCTAAATAGAAAAAAGAAAAAGGCACTACCCCTGTTGTCACCTTGAGGAGATCAAGGAGAATAATTGTACTGAGTGATGATGAAGATGATGAAGAAGAAGATGATACTGTGGTTTTCACTAAACCAACACCCACACTTGATCAGAAGATTAAAGAACTAAAAAAAGGAAGAGCTATGAGCTCTTTGAAGTCACTGAATTATGCTTCTAGGAACAAGGAAGAAAAGATGAAGATTGAAGAAGCAGTGATGGAGAAGATGAGAAAATGGAAATATGACCCCTCTGAGCTGAAGAATTATATGACTGAAGGCCTATTCAAGGCAGTCTCCATTCCCTGAAACAATGCAGTCCAAACTGAAATGGACATAAGGGAACAGGCATTGAAGAAATTTATGCCTGTAATGAAGGGCAAAGAAGTAAAAGAGGCCTTAAACAAATATCAAAATAATCACACCCCCAGATTTAGGGCATTCTAAATATTGAACAAAACATACAAGATGTAGTCCAACGTGCCACATTAGTGTGGAAATCAATATTTGAGATGAAAGAAGATAACGAGGTAGAAGTATCAATTACATACCCTCCTAAATAGGTAAATGATGATACATTACCTGAGGTACAGACCATTGAGGAGTCAAATGCTGAGAAGATTGTAGTTGAGGTAATGACATCATTACCCCAATCTCCTATCCAGAATATAGTACATCCTTTCAAGGACAAGGTTGCAAAATCCACATCTAAACATGTAGTAACCAAGCAACATGCTCCAATTACTACTGAGCCAAGCACACCTGAGTCACAGAAAGACAAGGTAAATATTTCTACTGCTAGTATTGACTCATTAGTTAACATTGATTCATCAATTGGTATTGTAAAGATCAATGACCTAATTGGAATTAATATTGAAGAAAGGGATGAGAAAGGTGAAGGTAAGGAAATTGTTCCTTCATCGAGTCTTAAGACAAAAGGAAAAGAAAAAGTAGTAATTATTGATGAGATAGATCTTGATAAAGAAATTGTGATTCCAAACTAGGATCAATCCAATTTATCTATAGAGAAAATGGATATTCTAGGAGAAATGTGGAAGAAAAGAGCTACACAGCAGAAGCTCCAAAAGGAAAGAGAAAGGAATAAAGTGTAGGTGGTAAATTTTGGCCTTGTTAATCAACCACACACTTCAACATAGTCCTTCTTCAACAGATACAAACAAGAATGAATATGAGTTATTCATCCTGCCTACCTACGTGATTCGACCTGTTGCCTTCTATCTAGACGGGGTTTTTGAAATTACTCTCAGAATGAGAGTCTCACAACCATGGACCAATCTAAGAACGAAGGATTTATCATGATGAATGCAATACAATGCAAGA
>MU214138.1:236304-292580 GCA_018584345.1 Thuja plicata | reverse complement strand
GTTTCAATTTCATGCTTTAGCTTTCATTAATTGTCATTTGGAATTGAATATAATTGTGTAGCTTTGATTTATCATTTATTTTTGTAGAAGCTAACAATTTATGTTCTAGAGCTTATAATTTCAATCAAATTTTCAATTCCATTAGCTTAAATCATGCTCAATTCATAGAATAGCTGCACTTGCTCATATCTATATGCAGATTTCTCACATTTGATGGCTGTTTTTCACACACTTGCACTTTAAAATCCTCCGTATTAGAGAAGGTCAGGTTGTTGGCTCTCGTTCTGAGGGTAAATTGCAGCAATCACTCCTAATTAGGAGGCAACAGGTCGTCTCAATCCCTTCGTAGAGCAAACAATTCAATGTTTGTCTTTGCGAATTCATGGATTGAATAATGACTATGTTGAGTTTCTTGTTGAATTGAGAGGTCACATTCAGCATTAAACAGTAGCATCCTCATCTAAACAAACTATCACACCTCCAAACAAATTTTTGACTTCTAAGAAAACCACTTTATCATTCCCAGTCGCGAACTACAATCTGGTTGATCAACTACAATGAACTCCTACTCAGATTTCCATTCTAGAATTACTAAGCTATCGCCCAAGGACCTTGACCTCGATTAGTTTTAGACCATGGTAAATCATCTAACTTCTCCCAACTACTTATTCTTCTTGAAGGAAGATGATAAAGCACTCAGTCACCCCCATAATCAACCTTTGCATATCGAAGTTCTAATCCACAAGCATAGGGTCAAGTACATTTTGATTGATGGAGGTGCCAGTTTGAACATTTGTATACTTAATCTTGTAACAAAATTGGGTTTCTCAGAACATTCTATTGATCCTAAAAGAAAAATAACTATAAAATCATATTATGAGGAAAGGTCATCAAAAGGGTTAGTAGTGCTTCCTATCAGAGTAGGGCCAATTGAGCGAGATATCACTTGCCAAGTACTAGATATACCTCTGGCATATAATATTTTACTAGGAAGACCATGGATCCATGACATGCAGGCGGTCCCCTCTACATACCATCAGTGTGTGAAGTTCCTACATAATGGGGTGGAGGTCTCTATTTCAGCTGATAATACCTACTCTTGTAACACTTTAAAACAAGTAGATAGGATGGTTCCCCACAATAAGGAAGCACCCAATGGACAAACTTCTAAAAGTTCTCAAATAATGCTCATGAAGAGCTTGGAAGAAAAGCTAAAAATCAAGAACACAAGAATGGGGGAATATCAGTTGACTAACCTCCCCACATCCCCCAATTCTTATGGGATTCCATCTCTATCATTTCAACCCTCTAGCAGTCAAAAATTGGAAAGACATGAAGGGAGTGGTATGGTAAAAGCCCGCATCTCTCTCTCACAGGAAAATGAGGAAAAGGTTGTTCTAGCATGGCTTTTAAATACCAAGACCAAGACCAAAGGATCAAACATGTTGAAATTTGCCCGAATAAATATGGGATTAGTTATCAACTTGTGCAGAAAATGGGATACAAAGGGAAAGGACCTCTGGGCAAAGGTAAAGGGTTGTTGGAACCCATACATGTTGACTTTCATAGTCCCACAAACAAGACATGGTTAGGATACCATGAACAGGTATCTAACCATTTCGTTAGCAATATCCCTACCAATCCTCACATAGAAATATCTAAGGATGAGAGTGAGGAAGAAGCAAAGTTTGTTCCATTATCTTTTGAAATACTACTTCACATTCAAGATCTTGGATACTAAGGGGAACCTTACATCCTACAATCATTCAAGGATCTCTACAGAACTCTCTTCTAAGCAAATGAAGCCACTTCTTTGCTATTATAGGAAGAAGGGACAACAAGTCACACCTAACAAGGTGGCTTATCTATGGATGAATCCAATCCAGAACAAGGAACAAAATTTGCAGATAAACATCCAAACTGGGGGCAGCTTGTTTTTGTCTCTCACATAATAGATCTCCCTCATTTCACAGATGATTGAGTGCATGCCCTTGAGGAAGTTCCAAATCACCTCACCCAAACTTAGAAAAGTATAGAACATGACCTAGTACACCATAATGAGGCTCAGCAGGATGAATATGACAATAACCCCGATGAAAGTGCAGGTGACTTTGCAACCCTATCCCAATATTTAGAGACATCTAACCATAATCACATTTACTATGACTACGAGAACAATGCAGGGAATGAATTAGACAAATAACACCCTAACTGGGGGCAAACTATAGCTCCTACCCATGTGCTAGATCTACCTCACTCTATTGAAATGGATAATGAATATGAGTGGTATTATTTCTCTATTGCCACAATGGATATTAATATTGATGTCATCCATAAGTATGCTCCCTAATTTGAGCCAAGAGAAAGCTCTAATGTCACTCAGACAACAACCTCTCCTCAGCATGCAACCCAGGCTTCTGAAGAAGATTATAACAAAGATTCTAAATATAATGATAGAACACCCCTTCCCCCTAACATAAATTGGAACTTTGGAGATGGTAACAAAGATACCCTTACATGACTTACTTCAAGAATCGATATGATTCCAATAAGGACTTTCATGGAGTGCATGGCTGCTCATGAGGGGAATCAAAACACTAATGCTAGGTCAGTTGGGTCAAACTTGTGCAATACTAACAACAACTCCAATAGTAATTCTAGGATGAGTCATGGTCTAGGTAGTCCTTCAAAGAGTGTTGTTGTAGATCTTTTCTTACCAGTTGAGAACCTTGATCTTGATAACATAGTGCAATTCTCGGAACATGTTGGATCTTTACCCCTTGTTCATCCTGAACTCATTGAATGGAACCCAACCGAACCTTTAAACTTGATCAACTCACCCAATGAACACACATTGGCTTGTTACCTAAACGTCATTGAACCCCTCATCTCTTCCACCAATGCAACAAGCGTAAGTATGATAGAGGGGGACATAAATTTTCTCCGCCTAAAAAGAGAAAAAGATAAAGAAAAAGAGGTATGGTGATGAAAATCACTTTGTGGCAGTGTCAGAACCTAAAATAGTAAAAATAAATGGTGTATCTAATGGTAAAAACCTCTCCGAGGTGCCAAAGGATGGGAAACTTGATCTCCTACATAATAATTTTCAAGAGCGGTCTTCACTATTTATAGAACCTACACAACCAATCAATCTAGGAATAACAAAAGCACCTCAGTTGATATATCTAGAACAATCTCTATCTTAAGAAGAAAAATAAGAATTCACTCAATTCTTCATAAGGAAGAAGATCAACTTTTCTTGGTCCTATTCAAACATGTCAGGGCTAGACACAAATCTGGTCATGCATCACCTGTCGATTGCTCCAGGGGTCAAGTCGGTCAAACAAAAGCTTAGAAATATGCATCCCCATGTGGCACTATTAGTCAAAGTTGAATTAGATAAATTAGTGAAAGTTGAATTCATCTATTCTATAGCATATGTTGATTGGATCTCCAACATTGTGTCTGTTTCTAAGAGCGACAAATCAATTTAGGTTTGCACAAATTTTAGAGATTTGAACAAAGCTTATCCCAAGGATAATTTCCCATTACCAAACATTGACATGATTGTGGACCTCACAGCTGGTTATGAGATGTATTCCTTGATGGATGGATTTTCAGGATACAACCAGATAAGGATAACTCCTGAAGATCAAGAGAAAATTGCTTTCACATGTGCTTGGGGAACTTTCTGTTGGAATGTCATGCCTTACGGTCTCAAGAATGTGGGGGAAACATATCAAAGGGCCATGGCCACCATATTTCATGACATGATCAACAAAACTATGGAAGACTACATGGATGAAACCTTGGAAAAGTCAACAAAATAAATTACTCACCTGGATGATCAAGCAAAGATTCTTGACCGAATGGAACAATCCAAGCTTAGGGTAAATCCTACAAAGTGTGCTTTTGGGGTGACCTTTGGTAAGATTCTAGGGTATATTATCTCAGCTAAAGGTATTGAGGTTGATACTGAGAAAGTAGCAACAATCATGGAAATGTAACCACCTCAAAACATTAGTCAAATCAGGACTCTACATGGAAAGCTTCATTCAATCAGATGGTTTTGTTAGCCCTTGTCAAAAAAATTCATGGATCCAAGCCTTTCCTTCCTATTTTTGTAATTGTTTTAGGTCTTTGTCCTAAAAATCTAAGTCTTTTTTTACAAATTCATGCTAAAACCCTAAACCCTTCAAGACTTTTTCTAATTTGAAGTTACCTTTTTGTGTAACTTAAAGTTTTAAGTCATGTATCATGTCTCGGCGGGACCCATTTTATTTTCCTAAGCAATATTGCCTAGTGGGGTCACTTTAATTTTTCTAATTTTCCTAAGTCTCTGAAAACTTTATGTTTTGTATCTGTCGAGTATATCTATATTAATCCTACTACAAGTGTTATGCCTTGATCGCAAAGATGATCTCCTTTTATTCATCAAGGCATCACGTCGTGATGCCATCTATCCAGGTCAGATCTTGTGATGTCAGCATTTTTCAAAAGGTAGCGACAACTTTGTGAACCATCAAATATTTTTGATTGCACGACGGTCATTATGCCTTAAAGAGGAAGCTCTAGACCTTTTAATGTTAAAGGCTTCACGACTGAGTGCTACGTGTAAAGTGGTCAGGCTACATGAAGATTAATGTTCGATAGATCCACTTTTAATCTATGTCAGGTGCTTTCCCTTCATCACAAAGATGATGTTCTTTAACTTTTGAGGCTTTGCGACATAATGTCATGTAGCAGTTCATGGGACCGAGTTTTAATTATGGTTAGATTAATCAACAGTCAGATTCAAAGGGATCTAACAATCGACATTATGCCTCAATCCATAGATGTAGTTATTTTAACCTTCAAGGAAAAGTGCATGTTTGCCACATGTTTTGTCATGAAGGAATATGTTAGTTCTTTTTTGAGATTAATTTTGAGTCATGGATGCAATTTAATCATGTGGTGTGCGTTGAATCTCCAAATCAACTCAAGGTTAATGAGTTAATTTTGGTGACTTGGCGGTTCAGTTTATCTCTAGATATCGTAATGGAACCTGGGTTTTTCCAAGTTAAGTGAAGTTACATCTAGCGATTTGGAGATTGCTTGGTCTTTGAGTCTTGAAACTGTTATGCCCCGCATACCCATCCCTACATTTTGTGTGCAAAATGTTGGGTCCCCTTTTTCACTTTTGGATCTTGCCTTGTTTTCCTTGTTTTCTTTGTTTCTTCTTTGGGCTTTCCCTCCCGTGAGGTTGGTTTTTCTTTCTGATTTTATCTTTCATGTCTCCGAGACCCGGTCCCAGAGTTTGTGTTCTTTCCAGAGCTGGATTCTGGACTCTGGGATTCTCCGCCATGATGTCTTCTTCTCGCAAGAAGGTATGGTCGCATGGAATCCCCGGGCCCATAGTCCAAAGGTCTACTTGTTCTGAAGTTTGTGGGAAAGAGGGTAACTTGATTTTACCTTGGATATAAATAGAAATTACACATCACTTTTACAGTTACTGTGATTAAACACTTGGGCATTCAGAGCGATCCTTAGGTGACCAAATTGTGATTAAGCTGTGATTACTCTGCGCTTAGTGGGTTATTATCCGACGATTCAAGGTACTTATTCGTGACTATTTGAAGGTAGAGCTCATTGCAGAATTACTCCTGGTGTGCTCTTTCCCTACTCCTCTTTGGATCTCCAGGTAGGTTCTCTAGTTTCTCTTTGTTTCTGTGTTTTTTCTTGTTGTTTCCTTTTGTTCTTGGGTCTTTGCTTATTCTGTTGGTTTTGCATGTCATGTTTTGTTTTGGGTTCTACCACATGTTGGTGGGTTGCCTCTGCCAGAAGGTTGTCCACCTTCTGCACAGTTGTAGATTACTATCAATAATGTACATTGCCTTAGTTAGTTCATGCATATATGTGTATTGTTGTAAATTTGTAAAGGCTTGTAAGTACTGTATATTTATGTATATCATGTGTATATGTTTTAGCTCTCTGTATTTTATGTGTATACCCTATATATCCTTCCAACCTCATGATTTCCTCACACTTTGTCTTGCATGTTCACCCTGATGAGACCGAACTCATCAAGACAGAGTTGCCACGGTTCAAACTCAGCACCTCATTGGTTCAAGTCATGGCGGCTTTCTCTCTCCTTAGTCTCATCACCTTAATGGCGAGATTAATTTCCCATGAGCAAGCATTCAAACCGTGTCCCATCTAGCATTTATTTTTCCTCATGTTAGCTCACTTGTCACCATTAATGGATTTATGTCATCTGCCATATGACCACGTGCCAACCCACGTTAGTGAAATACAGTTTCCTACTAGTCACATCGGCATGACAATGGCTAGATTGTCTGAGATTCAGGCCCTGAATATCCCCTTGTCCTATGTTTCCCCCTTTTCATTTGGTTTGATTTTTCCCAGAGTCCTATTCACGTTTATTACACGTATTCTAGGACTATTTGATGTATGCTGACACTTGTTGAACAAATGCAGGGTGGTGACGATCTCCCCGAAGCTTTAATTTTATTTTTTATATATCACATCCTAACAGTTCTCTGGTCTTGCAAGTTGCGGATAAGTTGATCAAAAATGTCTGAAGTGATCACCCCTCCTTCCATCCCAGATTTACCTACCACGTCCACATGAGCGTCCACCAAAACTAAGGCTGAAAGGTTATTGGCAATGCTTCCCTTGACCTCCAAGTACATGAAAGGGGGTGTCCTTGTGGGATCAAAAATAGAGTCCAAAGTTTAAGAAATAACGGACACCGGGCCCAGATCTTGGGCAGAAGTGCAAGCTTAATCCAATCCATTTATAGGTTGAAGGCCACTGGAGATAATCTAGCCACTCAGATCACTGCCTCCGGCATTATCAAAGTAGCAAACTTTCATTGTTTGGTGCAATCACCGGAGTTAATACTCCAATTGGCAACATTATATAATGCGCCAACTCAGACCGTCTTACTCCCGGATCCCTAGCCACTATAGTACCCAACAACCATCATCACATTGGATGTGGAAAATTTTGCCTTGGGACTGGGGATCCCAAAATTTAATGGATCCATTATCCAAAAACAGATCTAGACATTGCAGGAGTTCGAGGGTGCTGAACTTATTTCCCAGCAATATATCAACAGCCACTGGATGAAAGTCCCAAAGAGAGATTATAAGAGGATGAAATTGGAAATTCCCTGCGGGGAGCTCAAAGAGCCCATTTAGGTGGGCATTGTGTTTCTGTGCAGGATCTTCAGATTGCCCCATGCCCAGGATTTATCGGCATGGATGTATTACTTTTTGTACTGCATCACCACTCATAGTCAGACTTTCAATTGGATGACCCTCATATCCAGTCATGTGAACAAGAAACTGAAGAGCATTGTCAGAAATTCCAAGTTTTATATGATGTCATACATGCTATGGGAACTAGCACAACAAAGACCAACTTTTCTAGGTTTGGGAACAGTCAGAGATCTTGGAAATGGGTCGGGCTAAATGACATCGCGGGATCATTATCCCCAAGTGCAATGGGAACTTAGTTTCTCAAACTTCTGTTGGGTAAACGATGCCTTCATTTACCACAACATTCTAACACTTACTCAGGATTCCTGGTATCGACTATCACAAGCGGCAATGACTCTGGTCAGCTCCTATGGCTGATATTTTATTCAGTTCTAACATCACACCTACATTCAGTTGACTGGCTTCAATGGGAAGCCCCATCTTCTTCCCTAGTATTGTGGGGATAGAATTATTCTCTTAGAGTTTTGTCGGTAGATGATGGATCTGCATGCCTTCTTCACCTTGAAGAAGGTCATAAATGTCTCATTCCCTTTCTCATGTGGGAATTATACATGCAGCCTCGCCGCAACCTGGGAGGCAGACAGTGAACTGAAGAACTTGGGGCTGGTGGAATTCCACCACACCATAAAGAATTATGATCCTCTCGACAAGATTGCCACTACCCTTCCCCAGGCATCCCCACCCCATGAAGCAGATATTGAAGATTTTTGGGTGGACTATCAAGACTCTTTTGATCTCCAGGCCTGACAAAATAAAAGGATGCGTAAAGGGCTCATGAAAATGCTGGATCTTTGAACTTTCTTGAATGACTTTATAGATGATGAGTCATTGGAAAATCCAGCATATAAAGAACAGGGACTAGACAAATTAGATCTCCCTCTGGTAGATTGGGCTACCCCCGAGGACCTAACAATTGAAGGGGTATGCCACCCCATCTTGGAAGCAAGTCACCAGTACTTTGCTTGGGTGTGTCCCAAGAGAACCCAAAAGAAGCCAACGGTAAAAAAGACCATTCCCTCTTCAGCCGGTGCCAGACCTTCTTCATCTACTGTGGCCACTGAACCAAGAAAAAACAAATGGAAAGAGAAAGAGGGTGCCCCAGTTCCCAAGGCACCTCCCCAATTTTTGACCCTCTTAATGGAACAACTGAAACAACAATTGGAGTCGGCAAGGCTCTCCAGCCAGCACTTAAGCACACAGATATCCTCTCGCCTTCAAGTGACTCCAATGGCTTCTGCTCGCTCGGCGGGATCCCCGTCAATGGCAGACATGATGATTAGACATAATTTCACTGAGGCAGAGTCTACTAGTATTTTGGACATCAGGACTCTGCTGACAAGAAAGAAGAAGAAGGTGACACCTACACCAAGAGCAGTTGCCAGTCCTGGTATGCCAGAGATGCCCTCGGTGGATGTAAGTTTGGACTCTCTTGAACTAGAAGATATTTCAGACTCCTCACCCCTACACGATGATTTTGATGATACTTTCTCGGTAGAGGAGCTCATGGAACTCCAATAGGGCATAGGTCATGCAGTAGAGGAGATTGCAGCTCAAGACAAAGAAGAGGTCCCCATAGAGAAAGAGGCCCAGGAAGAAGTACAAATAGAACCTAAGCAAGAGAGGATACCAGTCTGGGAGACTGAGAACACACCAAGGCAACACATAGATGAGAAATCGATGATCGAGGAACCTGGACCCACGGGATCAATCATACCCTCGATCGTCATGCTCCAAGCGCCTTTGGTGACTCTAGATGGTCAAGTGCCTTAGAGCACATTTAGTGAGGTAGTAACAGTGGCCACCTTGTTAAACTTTGGCCAGAGACCTCACCCACCTCTAGAAGATGTTCTAGTGGAGGAAAATGTCCCAACAGAAGAGGCCAATGAGGCCCAGGAGCAGCAGCAGCAAATGGAGCAAGAAGTCCCAGATAAGGAAAATGTAGAATCAGTTGATGTTGGGAGGGAAGAGGAAGTCCCTAAAAATACAGGGGATGTTGAGACCAGAGAAAAGATCCCAGATAATACAATAGAAGATGTCAGTATGGTGGAAAATACTCAAGGTTCTGGGGAACAGGAAAAAGAAAAAGAACAAGAAAAAGAAAAGGAACCAGAGCAAGAGCAGAGAAAGAGCCCAAAGGCAACGTGCATTCCAGGAATGTGCCACCAGATTTTAAAAGGAATCCTAATGAACAGGTCTTAATAGCAAGGCCACCCCAGCTGCTCCAATGGCTGGTCGATTTAAGGAAAAGGAAGACCCTGATAGCGACCTCAGGCACTATGCTCTCATTGGCAGAAATGATGGCCAAGAATGCAGAGGCTAAGAAGCCCAAGAAGGCATGGGTAGTCCATACTGTCCAGACTAATCTAGCAGGTAGTGTCTTTGCAATTATTCCAACACTCCCACCAGGTGCAGAAGCAGTAGTCATAAGGCCCGAGGATTACAACATAATAGAAGTAGCATTGGGGAGGAGAGACAAACAGGGTGAGCTGGACTTACTAAATGAAGCCACCAAGGTGATAGAGGCTAGATACATCAAGCAGGGCCAGAAGCTGTAGGAGGAAAGAGAGACAAATGCCAATCTCCTTGTACTTCTGGTAGAACTCACACAGTCATTGGCCGAGGTCCACCCTGGAACCCTTTCTTCCAGATTATTGCTTGCACAGGTCAATGTGGATTCTCTATGCATTATGAAGAAGAAGGCACATGCTATGGATGGGTGGGCCGCTGAGCGAGTAACTGCCATGAGATAATTTTTGGCGGCGTCCCTCCCAGACCTTTATTAGGTTGATGTTCTCCATAACTAGGCAAAGGGCTCTACTATTATATGGGAGCAAGATCTAGAGAAGTATGGAAAATGGAAGGTCAGACTGGAAGAGATCCGCAACATAGGTGAAGAAGTCACTACAGAGTCAGGAATTTTGGGAGATGAATCGTATGATTCCCTCCAGACCCAGTACTCCAGACTTGTCCTCAGGGGTGAGGTATGCAAGGAACTGGTTAAGGCCTTAAAAGAGAAAGTGACAGCTACCCAATACCTCTTGGGTTTATTTAAAGCATTCATGGTTGAAGTATCTCAAGTCGATCCCTTCACCACCGGGATGTGTACCCTAGAGGACTATGTCCTCAACAAGTTTGATGAGCGGATGGAGTCCCTGTATCTGCCTGCCAGAGATTTTGACCAGGGTAGGCTACTCAAATTGTCTAAGATAATGATCCGATCACATGATGCCATCAAAATGGTGGATGAACTCCGGAGCGGGGCCGAGGACATTCAAGAGGCATTAGAGGCTGCCCGTAGTCGGTGGGACAACATCAAAGATGTAGATGAAGAAATCATAGTCCAAGTGTTGGAAGCTTGGGAAAAATCATAAAGGAACAATAAAGTTCTCCGGAGTCTGGAGAATCCCGCCAACCATGTATCAGTTGTATTCATTCATTCTTTTAGAACGCAAGTTCCCAGATCTCAGAATTCTGGATCCCACATTTTTGTATTCTTTAAGTGACCCATGTCCCAGTTCCCAAGGCTGATCGGTCACTTTCAAGGTAGTTAATAAAGGTTGTTAGAAGGTAGGTAACTACAACAAGGCATATCAGAGTGACAAAAGGTTTTCTGACAGATGGTCTTCCCAAGGCGTCACTTCACCTGGCACATCGGAGACAGGGCACCGCTTTCCCATTTATGAGGCATGTAGCCTTGATCCCCATGGGATCAGATTTCTTCCTTCTCCTCCTAGCTCTCTTCTCGAGGTTGATTCTTCCATCCCTCTTTTCTTGTCTTATTCTTCTAACATGTCAGACCTTCTTCGTCTCAAGGTCTTTTGTAGCGTGGTGCAGGTAGTACCGACCACCAGAAAATAGTATTATATTGTAAAGTGTAAAATAAGTTAGGTTAGTTTTAGGTCAAATGATGTGTATAAATAATAAGTCCAACCTCATTCTAAGGGTCGGCAAAATTGATGATTTTGCAGTCCATAGTTAATAGAAATATTGGTTTCTCAATTCTCATTTACAGAGCTCAATGCTCCATAGTTTTCAAGCTTTCAGTAGTTAAATGCTCCCCTAGAGCCACCATTGTACCATGCACCAGTGCTTGCTGGAGATATGTTAATGAAGAAAGAGGAATTTCTATGAATGATGTTATTGGCATTCTAACTTTTGGGTTAATGGTATTTTATTCTTTGTGTTCTTTATGTCCTTTGCTCTGATGCTTAAAGTAGATTAACGACCTCCTTTCCTTTGCTACTGATCAAATATGAGCTAATGGTCTTGTGTTTCTTCAGTATTTAGTGTAGTGTGTTAGAGAATTGTCGATGGTTTGAATGTTCAGTATAACTACAGGTAGATGAAATATTTCTAACTCTATAGTATCTTTTGAAGTTTGTTTGTCGAATGAATGCGCACTTGCAAGAAACCCCACTTACCTGAATCCCTGGAGAAGATGAGTAAAGATAACTAGCTATCCCCCTCAAACATAATAGTCACATCTCCCAAATGAGCCCTGCACTATCGAGACCCGACTCTCATGTGCTTGGAGGCTCAGGGAATCTCATTTCCCTGGACAACCTTTACAGGCGAAGTTAGTCGGTACCCTGATACCCGGTGACAACTTACCTCTGTTGGCGGATCGGTCACAAAGTCCCGTCAAATGAAACAAAAGTGTGGTTAAGTTAGATATCTCAAGATTAAGTCTCATTCATTGATGCAAATCAAATCTTGTGGCTATTGTGTGATCTCGTAATAAACTCAAAGTTAAGTCAAGTATTGTGAGACTTAGAGATTGCTTTAATCACAGAATCTCTAGATCAGATTGTGGTACTCAAGTCAAGAAAATATAGGTTAGAGACAAATGATAGAGGTAGGTTTGATATGATGGCTAACCTTTTGCCTAGAGGGAGATATGATCATGAGATAATGGTAGAGTCATTGCGACAGCGTAACACTTGGCAGGATCTGATCGTTAGTGCCCGGATAACTTAAAGAAGATCTATGAATATTTTTTAAATTTGAGAAAAGACTTGATCTCGATCGTCCATGTCTTATTCCATGCCACCTATGACTGTTATAAATAAAATTCAAATATTTAAATCTTATTTTTAGAAGGTTTCATGGTGGTCAACTAATATTTTGTCTCAAGGCCATTAATGTTGTGATATGATCTTTGGAATCGATTTGGTACAACTGTTGGAGGGAGTAAGTGGTTTTATGATGCTATGGAATATTTTTAAAGACTAGAGTTGGTATATGGGGTTTCTAATAAGAGAGATAAATGCTTATGGTAAGGCCTGGTCTCTTTTCATTTATGTTCAGCTACTCTTTGCACCATGGCTTGGAAGTTCTTAGACTTCAGGGTACTGTGTTCACGTCCCAAGGAGTATGGATTTTTTAGATCATATTTGCATAGATTGACTAGAAGGATAGGGTTTCAACTTGATCACAAAATTACATGTCTTTATTTCTTGACATGATTGGTTGAAAACCCTAACCCTAAATGGTCCAAAGCTTGTTGCAATTCCTATTCTTATAAAGGGATTTCCAAGATCATTTAGAAAGAGCTAGAGAATCAGGAGAATATTGTAAAAGCATTAGGATTATATTCATTTCCAGTCTAGGATATGGCAGATGTGTTTCAGACTGTATTAAGATAGAGTTGAAAGTTGTATGATATTTTTCATATTATCTTATTGTGTACTTCCTTGTCATATTGACGCAGAAAATAGATTTCATCATACTTAATATACATTTCATCTGATTTTAAGTCTCTCCTTTGTGTTATCTTTTGAATTGTAAGTTTTATGGCCTACAATATAAGGTTTTCTTATGCATATGTTTTATTCCAAAAGTGTTTGATCTTAGATCAAATTACAATTCTTTGGATATAACATTGATTCTCTTGGATTATCTACTTAAGGATTCTATAAGTAGTGTGTGGTCTGAGAAATCTATGTTTAAGGTTATGAGTCTTGACCAGTTGGTTGGTTTAAATTTTTAGTATTGTATTGAGGAGTTTTCCCAATGGATAAGGCACTGATCTAGAACTAGTATATTCTTTTGAGATATATTTTTGATAGGTTTGGCTATATTCTATCCCAAAAGTTAAATCAAACTCATTACATAATTCTTTACATTTTACAATTGTTGGTTGTTGTCCTACCATGGTAATTGAGAGTCAATGAATGCCTAGTTAGTATTTAGTACTTTCTTATCATTATCTATTGTTTGAATCTAGGGTATAAGGAGTTGTAAAGAGTTGAGATTTATCTGGATTAGGTGTACCCACCTTGGTTTTGTAGAGCCAGAAGTATAGAGGGAAGTCTTGTCCCTATAGTTGAACCAATTACCTTATAGAGCTTTCATACTTGAAACTAACCACTCCTAACATCAGTCTCAAGGCATATTGGTTGCTTCTCAAAGCATAAACATTTTCAAACACCAACAAAATGGCGAATCTACTGGGGAAGTGCACTATATTGTCATAAATGAATAGTAGGTTGACCATTGGAAGCATAGATTTACCTTGTTGTTGTCCTTTGTGTTGTGAGCTTCTTTATTTTAGTTTCCATCTTGGTTAGTGTTGTATTATCCCAACTTATTTGGGTGGTGACTCTAAGAAATCTGTGTAGCAGTGTTGAGTAACAAATATTATCTTATACACACTTTCTCAATATGAGTAATAGAAATACAAGATCTTGGGTGAGAAGACATCCTGAAGACAAGTTGGAAGATGGGTTTGCAACTACCTCTAAAGCTGATCAGCCAAGGAAAGGAAAGAAGAATAGAAGAATCCCTCAGATTAAGAGACAAGAGGATAACACTAGGGAAGAAGAGCCAATCCAATGCAGGCATGAAGTAAATGTATCAGAATATGAAGAGGTTGCAGATTTGGGATTGGGAACATATGAAGATTATCATTCTCCCAGTGAGAAAGAGGTATCATAATTTGATACTACTCTCCTTCATTTTGATAGTGTGGCAGAAGAAATTGTTGAATTAGATAGGAGAATCCAGGAGCAGATTGCCATCATACAACGAAGAGAAAAGGAAAGAGAGAATAAGATCAGACAAGATCACATTATACTTGAATTAAAGAGGAGGAAATTGTTGAATCTGGAGGCAATGAAGTATGTTGAAGAACCTGAGCAAGCTGAAGAGTAACCTGTCATCTGAAAAGTTTGTATTACTCAAGATCCTAAGAATAAAGGAAAGCAAAGGATGACAAGAGTCCAAATAAATGAACCTGTAAATCCCAAGGTCCCATTAGATCAAATTTCTAAATTGGACACTGATTTAGAAAGGGCTAGAATTGAGAAAGATATCATAGCTAAAGAGATTGAGAAGGCAGAATTGGAGGTTGTTGCTTTGGAAATGAAGAAGAAGGTTTATTTTCTCAAAAAAACAACTAGGCCTTCTCCTGTTGGTGCTGAGCTAGCTACAACATAAAATGTCAGAGAATCTACTTCTCAAATTGACTATCCTTTTCAAAGAAGACCAACTCATGCAGAAAGGTACAAACAATTTTCTTTCCTTAATGTACCTGGTTATCCAAATGTGGTCCCTAATGAGATTAGAGATAAACTTCCCAAGTTTGTTGTAAATAATGTTATTACTTGTGAAGAGAATATAAAGAAGTTTATTGATATCATGGATGACTATGAGATTGTGCATGAGGATGTATTAATGAAAATCTTTGTTCGATATCTAGTTAAGGATGCTAGGGATTGGTTTAGAGGGTTACCTTATGGTCCTCTAAGGTCTACGGATGAACTAAAAGATAGTTTTAAGGAGCAATATGGTGATAATACAAATGAGGATTCATGTTGAATGAGTTCAATAATATAAAAAAAAAAAATCAAAATGAGGATGTGTTGAATTTAATATAAGATTTCAAAGAGCCATGCATAAACTTTTCCAAGTTATAAGGCTTGATGATAAAGTTTGTCTTGTCACTTATCTAAATGCCTTTGATTCTAAATGGGATACCTCCTTAGAGACAAGAATCCTAGAAATACCAGAGAATCTTATAAGACAATTTTGAACATTGAGACTAATAGGAGGGTGTCAGGAAAGTTGGGTAGAAGAGAAGATTGGAAGCCTACTAGAAGAGAATCAGATAGGCCTTATAATGTTAAACCTAAAGAAGAGGTTAATGTGAAGTAGATTCTAAGCACCATAAAGGATTTGAAGCCTGAAAAAAAAATATTAGAGCTCCAAATAATGGTAGGCCATTCATAAATAACTTCAATAGGATGCCAAGAATGCAAAATTATCCATATACTACCCAATGGAAGGATGGGAAGCCTATTCTCCCACAAAGGAAAGTCAAGCTTGATGATAGGACTCTTGATCCTCTGCAAAAAAGCTCTGTTAATATGTTTGATGATGTTTCTTGGTGCATATCTTTCCAATCCCCACACAATCCTGATTGTTGTGTAGTTTCCCTGAATATATCTATAAATGAGGCACAACAAGAAAGGGAAGAGGAGGAAAAATTCTATGATGATAGTGGATCTGCAATGACTTGTTCACACTTAAGGGATGAAGAAGAATCTGATAATAAAAATGCAAGCCAAGCCTTGGTATCATCTGATAAAGAATAGTAAGGGATTGATGACTTAATATGTAATGCCACAAGGGGTAAAGAACCCATTGTATTAAGAAGACCTTTTGATGAGGAGATTGCACAAATCATTGAAGATATGGTTACTATATAGTCAAAAAATGGAAGCACTTCCATTGTAGACTGGTTTAGCCTTCTGAGTAAGTGGTTTTGGGTCATGTAAAGTGCCTTGAATGGGTCTCTGACTTGGATCTGGCTTTTTCCCCTATTCTGCCCCATTTCCCACTTTTTCCAGCCTATTTCTAACACCCTAAACTACAAACTAGGATCTTTGACCTCAAGGTCAAAGTTGACCTTTCTGGGTCAAGGTCAACCTCAACCTTGACCTAGGTCAAGGTCAACCTTGACCTTGACCTAGGTTAGAATTGACCTTTTTCTGACCTAAGGTCCAAATTTCAAGTTTCCAGGGTTTCTGAATGTTGGGCTTCGAAAAGAATTAATTCCCGCTTCAAGGTCGGTTGTTTCAATCCTCGGAGCAACAAATCTTAAATTGTATTTAATATAGGTCCTCTTCTATGGGTATAGGTCTAATTGGAATTTAATTCTCCTATGTAGGCCTCTCTAGAAGATTGTGCCCTAGATTCATATATAAGGAAGCTTTCTCCTCTCATTTTCTCTAACCATAAGCAAGAAGAAATCTAAGACAAAGACTTGAAGAATTAAGAGGTGAAATCTAAAGGTGAATAAGAAAGATTTGAAGCAATACAAGTAGCCATTAAAGCAGTCATCTATTCTCAAGAACTCAATTCATCAAGGAGATCCATTGGTAGCCATTGAAGGATTCAAGCTCTATGGAGCCCTCTTGTTGAATATTTCTCCATCCACATTCCTCCAAGCCACTTCCTATTCAAAGATCCATTCAAAATTGGTGTTGAAGATATAAAAGCAATTGATTTGAGACATCCTACATTCTACATTCTACATTCTACATCCATTTGGTACATACATACTCTTGGATCCACGTATTCAAATCTGCCACAAGGGTTTCCATACAAGCAAGGTGAATTTGTTTATTTACTTTGTTTTATTTATGCAATTTTAATTATGCTTTAAGGTTAATTCCAAAACCAGGGTTTGACCAAGGCAAACCCTTCCCCCTGAAGACATTATATTTTTCCATTAGTATATACAAGGAAAAATATGATGCACACCATCGGTTTATACTACACCGATAGACAAGGCACAACACTACCCGACGCCAAGGTTACCCGATACTGCCAAGCACAAAGCATCCTGACAAACACTACTCAGTGTTACCCAATGAAAAAAATGACAAAGGAACCCAACGAGTAACAAATAGTGCAACCCGATGAAATAGACAAGAGAGGAACCCGACAAATGAAGGGAACCTGACTAACAGTTCAGAAAGGAACACCGATAGACTTTCAGTTCACACCGATGATCAAGAACTGACAATCAGTTGCATCCCGCAAAAAGTGGATCTGACTTTCCGCGGTAGATAAATCACTGAAGTTTTATATTTAGCTTCTTGATTTGTTTTAAATCTATTATGTGTGGATAAAGCAATGTAATTATTATTTTTTTTATCAGTTTAATTGATTTAAAACATGCAAACTAAAAGATCAAGGTCAAGTTGTATACCTTGGATCTAGAGTACATTGTAATGCGTGATTCTAAAATAGGTCAAATACTTGTATAAATAGATGCTTAATCAATTGTGAACATGTTCGATGATGATTGTATCCACTGAGAACATCTAAGGATCAGAGAAGATAATTCATGCAAAAGGATAGAAAATGATCAATTCAGTTTCAAGAACAAGAACATAGGCTACCGACGAGTAGGAAAAGGTATTTATCAATCACTATAGGTGATATTCATATACTGTGAGCTTTAATGGATCTATAATCAGCAATTTTAGATTGCATACAGTTAGATCAAACATATTGTACTCATTCTAACAAGTGTAGTACACTTAAGAAATCATTTCAAGGAATGTAGTCTTAACAGTCATATTGTAAATATCTTAACGGAGTGCACACTTCATTAGTGTTGCTAAAGCTCTTAACAGAGTAGATATTAACAAGTCTCCACATTAATACTCCTAACATGGTAGATCATCATAAGTGATCAATTGTAAGCCTTTACCAGCTCCCTTCCATTCTACAGATAGTGAAGTTTTGTGGGTGCCATCCCCACCGCAATTTTTACTTCCTAACAGGAGTTTTCTGCAATATTATATCTTCTATTGTGTGTCTATTATTTTCATGAATGCTTCTATGAATGTTGCATACAATTAATATTATGAATTAATACTACATGCATAAGAAAGAACATCAGTTATGGTCGGTAATACAATAAAGATTGTTTACTAATGATGAAATGTGAAAAGTGTTAAAAGTTTTAGAGGTACTTATTCATCCCTCCCCTCTTAGTACTACTTCCCATTAATCCCAACAATTGGTATCAGAGCTAAGTCTCTTCTTGGAAAGCTTAAAATCTTAAGAGAAAAGATCATACAATGGAGATGTACAAACTTGATAAAAATATTGAGAACAAAAAGCTTGAAATTCAAATGCTCTATGAACAGTATAAAGAAGCAAGAATCAAGATGAGAGAGTTGTTGGATGAGAGAAAAGGTATGGAAACTCAGAGCAGTGAAAAATATTATCAAGAAGAAGAGTCTCTAGATTTCTTTGAGTCTTCAGAATCAACTTCAAGAAAACATCAGACACATCAGAAGAGAACGTCACAAATCTAAAAGAGATCAATCAACATCTGACAGAGCAAATAAAGATGCTGAAAATTGGTCAAGAGACCTAGATGGTAAGAGTGATTGATGTGATGAGTTCTTCTAGACAAGATGAAATAGAAAGAACACTAGCTATTGATGATAGAAGGAAGATTACAGAGAAACTACAAGAAAAGGAGTTAGAAATTCAAAGACATGCTGAGCATCACCATGAGATTACAAATTAGATTATTCTTATGAGTCAAGAAGAAAATAGAATGAATATAGAACTCATTGAAAGAGTACAGGATATCGGTGAACTAAGAGAAGAAAATGAAAAACTAAAGCATGAGGTCAGAGTTCAGCAACAACATAATGAAATTATTAAAAAGGCTGAAGAAAGCAATAAAAGAATGGATGATTTTCTTGAAGGAAAATGAAGATTCAACAACAACAACGGTCTAGGCTTTACCAAAAATGGAGAATCATCAAATCAAGCCAATCCAAAGAATGTCTATGAAAATTTAAGACCAAGAAAGCTTACATGCAAACATTGTGGAAAGCAAGGCCACACATCAAATGTATGCAGATGCAAAATGAAAGGTATTCCTAAATCTGTTATAAATGTAACAAGAAAGGACATAAATCATATGAATGTAAGTCTAAGATGGATCAACCAAAGAAGGAAACCTACATGGACAAATATTGTCCTACATGCAAAATGAATGGGCACACAAGTCTTGAATGCTGGAAAAAGAAAAGGCAAGCATAGAAGCCTAAAGGTCAAGAAACTCCCTGTCAACCAAAAAGAATCGGTAATCAATATGTATGGGACTACAGTACATAGACAATTTGTACAGCATGTGGTAGATATGGTCACATTGCTACAAACTACATGAGAGCATGGACCAAAAGGTCTAGAGGCTAGACAAACCTTGGAATGGCATGCTTACACTGTCATAAAGTTGGTCATCTCAGGAAAGGCTGTAGAGACCGAATGAAAGAGACAAGCATATATCCAAATGGAAACACCATTGAAGATATTCGGAGGGCTAGAGAAAAGATGTGGAGAAAAGCTTCAAGCAATGATGAAGTTGGACCAAGAAATCTAAATGGTGACACCCCATCCAATGGATCTGGTGACATCACCACCCCCACTTAAGCTGAACAAGTAAGTATGGAACTGCACTACACAAAGTCCTATTTTGCATTAGTTCCATTATACAAATTGATACATAATCAAAATATGCATGAATAAAGATGCATATTATGTTACTTGTTACAATTTTGAGAAATCAACCCCATCAGTAAACACATACCAAAAATCATCTGTGAACATAAAGGATGAACTGTCTACACTTACTGAGAATTTTTGGTCAACACATAAAATGGCTAAGTTGCTAATATAACCCGACACCCTTCGGTAAGGAAGCAAAGTTATAAATTTTTCTTGACACTACACCGATATCCGTCGGTGAAAGAAAATTCTTAACAGCTATCTTGAGCATCCTGTCAACACCGACAATGTTATTTAAAAGTATGCCTGACAAACTCCGTCTTCATCACCTGACGATTCATTGAGCATTTATGATAGACTTAGGGAAAAAGTATATAAATACTTGATGGGAGTACTTCATTTCTCACACTCGATTTGAGAAGAAAGAGTAGAGAAAAAATAAAGCAAAAAGAAAGCATTCAACAGAGTGACCTCGACTCGATCTAGCACACCCCAAATAGATCACTCACCATCTACATGGATCGAAGTAAGTACCAAGCGCATTGAAGAACTCTGTTGTTATTTTCAAGAAATCCCTAAATTTGAAATATGATGGCAACCACTTCAAGAACCGTAAAGATTAAGAATGATAAGAAGAATGTGGTTACACTGATAAAGAAAAGCACTTGTGTGGAGCCTAAGTACAAGATATGCCCAGAAATCGCATCACAACCTGATGATTCTGGTGCATTTTAAAAAATTCCACCTAGGGTTTTTCTTATAGAAGATGTTAGGTCTTATATTCATTGCAAGATCGTCGAGATTGGTGATCTGGAAATGGATGAAGCTTACAAGAAGCTGTGTGATGATCAAGGGAACCTAAAAAAATAACATAAGCATCTACAAGTAAAATGGATCACTAATGCCCTATATTTCCTTAGGGTATTCAAAACTGACTGGATTAGGTTAGTTTTGAGCAGAATGCATGACCAGAAGTTATGGCTAGATGAGCCTAAGAAGATCACAAAGGATGTGCTACATGATGTAAATGGCTACCCCATAACAAACAAACCTAAGGCACATAAGCATCCCTCTTGGACAAAAGTTGATAAACTCACAAAAGCTATGTGGGATAACAAAGGTCTCAAGGTGAACACCATCATTGATGAAGAACTAAGGTTCAGTGCATGTGCGATAGGCTACAAGATCTTCCAGGCAAGTAGGCTAAACAACATAGCTTCAACAGCATTAAGCACAACTTACAAGATTGTAACTAAAGGAATACAGATGGATCTATGTGAGATCCTCTTAAAGAAACTTGATGAGAATATGACAAAAATCAGGTCTACAAAGACTAACACATGTAAGTTCGGTTCACTCATCAAGTGTATATTCTTTTACTTTCAAGAATACTTTCCTTCAGTAGGCAAAGTAAAAAGGGATACTACAAAACCAGTCACATTGCAGATAAATGACTATATCAAGTCATTATGAGATAACTTTGATTTAGTAATTACTGCATACTTCCTTGAATTCAAGGAAAAGATGATGGAAAGAGTGAGGATCCCTGAGCAACTGATTGAAAAACATAGGGATGAGATATGTTTCATGGTAGACACATATTTCACTCACATAAAACTGGTTGTACCAAGGACAACCTAGTTGGCACCTCTTGACTATGAGATTAACATAGATCAAGCTACAAATGCAATTGATTCATTGATCAATGAACCCCTTGACAATAAACAACCAATATTTGGAACTTATGAAGAGGCCAAGTCCAAGATAAAATCATGCCTAGTAATCAAGAAGACTCTAAAAAAGAAGAATAAAATGGTGAAGAATTTTGAAAAGATTCTATCGGTCAATGAGGAGGAGAAAGAACAAATAGAGGAAATCGATGAACAGGGTACCATCGGTGAAAGGAAAGATGAGCAAGTATCAAATTCTGAGGCCACTAAATCTGATGCACCTCCACCTCCTACAAAGAAACAAAGGACAAGGATCCAAACTAGAAAGACCAATACAACACCTCTTAAGAAAGGTCAAGTGAGGACCTATAAGAAGAAGCAGCCAATAGAGAAGCAAACAAAGTAACAAATAGAGAAACAAACACCTACAAAGAGGAGGAAAAGACTGGTCAAAACTAAAGCTAACATAGAAGATACAAAAGATGATGAGCCTGATGTAGTTAAGAAATTTTTTATCAATCAAACAATTTATGAGGTTGTTGATTCAATTGTTGCAACTGACACCATGTCTTCTAGGAAAATCAGACAATGGGAAACACTTAAACCAAAGGACCAACATAAGATACAAGATGCAATCATTAGTGCAATGGTAAAATTCAAATATGTACCAGCTGAATTTGTTAGCCAAATACCCAAAGAGATGGGTAACATAATATCTCAACAATGGTCGTATGATTTACAAATAGAAAGAGAAGCAAGGGAGAGGGTACTTGTCACACTAATGCCTCCTGAATCAAAGATGGAAGAGATAAAAGAAATACTGAAAAATCACTCAAGAAAATTTGTAGCAAATATTAGAGCTTACAAAGTGCTAGATGATAAGTTTATAGAGCAGGACAGCATGACCAAGGCCAAATGGAGACAACTCCTAGATCTGCCTGTAGAGTCAACAAGTTGTGAGACTCAATTACTTCTCACCGACACACCTCATGTAGAGGAGGAAAAAGATAAAGCAAGTCCTAAGCACATTGCTTTGGACAATGTTGAAGCTATGGAACCTATTGATTTAGACAAAGTCATGGATGATCTTGACATTCAAGACATCACTCACTATGACTCAGATAAAGATCCACAAAAAGAAGATGATGTCATTTTCATATCTCTTAAGGATTAAGAAAATCAACAAGCATTGAAGACACCAGGGCATAAAGACATGGATGTTGCTAATGAGACATGGCCAGAAACTTCAGTCATTGACATCACAAAATTGGACCTTGCAGAACAAATACAAAAAGATGAAGATGTCACTACTCAATAAGACCAAAATGATGATAAGGACACCACTCTTGATACAACACAAGTGGGCACACAGAATAATATGCCAGTATTGACGAAGGCAATAAATCTTCTAGAAGGAAATGAAGAATCAAATGCAGTAGATACAAGTATACCCGAGGACAAGGGTGATGCAGAGACAAAGGATACCACAGATGAATCAAAGGATACAACTGCAGATCAAGCTGCAACCAATGATCAGAAAGACCATTCTACTGATCGGAACAAAGAAGAAGATCAAAAAGTAGAAGAGGAAAAGCAGAAAGAAAAGAGTGAAGAAGCAAAGAAAGATGAGTAGGAGAAGAAAATAGAAGAGAAATCTATAGAGACACCCAAGGTTGATGGAGAGACATCTTCACCAAATCGATAGGTGAACCCCGAGAAGAAAACACAAGAAGCTTCATCTATAAAGCCTTCACTAAGCACTTCTAAGAAGACAAATGAACTAGCAATGGTAGTTCATCCATCTGCCTCTACTCAAATCTCAAGGAAGAAGAAGAGAAAGAATAAGAATCCAGTAACTCTGGATGAAATTGTTGAGATTACAGTATGTGATCCTCAAACATTGGATCCTACTGAATTGAAAAAGTATGCAAGACTTTGTAAAAGGAAAGCCATGCAGGACAAGTTGAGAAAAGCCACCAAGGAATCAAAGGTACTTGAAGTTGCATGAGGAATACTTCAGCAAATAGTACCTGATATAGATGTTGATCAAATAGTCCCCATGCTTGATTAATTAGTGGTTCTCACTAATGCAATCACATCTCAAAACATAGATGTTGAGAAGGCTATGGAAGAAAGACTTGAATAGAAATATGAGTTCAAGTTAGCAGAAAAGATAAGCCAAGAAGTGGCACTGCAAAAGGTAAAGCTATCTGAACTGGTTAGCATAGTAGACCCAATTATTTCAGAAGCTATAACCTTGATAAAGAAATTATGCACACTAGATCAACTCACCAAGGAGTATACCGATAAGATATCATAAATAGATGTTGATCTTCAAACAAGTGCACAAAGTCTCACAAACAGTGAAGAGGCAATCAAATTGCATAATGAGCAGCTAAATCAAGCCCGAAAGCTGAGACAAGACATACATATTGTAGAAACCAAGTTTAGAGATGAGGTAAATGAGCTCCAAGATCAACACTTACTGACACTCTCATTACTGCAAAACCATGTGACAAAGGAAATAGCACTTATTGCCACCCCAGAAATGTCTGTCCTAAACAACATTTATGATATGCATGCACGAATTGAGCTAGAGCACATGGCACTAGAACTTCTCAAAGAAAAATGAGAGAAAATGATAGAGGATATCAAGAACACCCACTCACATATTCTTGACACATTGTAAGTTGCACACTTTGTCACATTTTTATGACAACTTATAAGTTGTACATTTTTGTCATGAGTATCAAACAAAGGGGGAAATGATATGTATAGTCAGTCAGTAAAAGGGGAAATGAAAGAAGGAAATAATTTGTACAGTCAATCATTAGACAGAGGAGAGAAAATAAATAAGAATGTATAGTATACATGTACATATACTTATACTATGTTAGGGGGAGTCATATAATGACAAGGATATATACATGGTGTACATGCTAAACACTTTAGTATTATGCACATATCAGTTTTTGATACTAATGTCAAAGGGGGAGATTGAAGACATTATATTTTTCCATTAGTATAAACAAGGAAAAACATGATACACACCATTGGTTTATCCTACATCGACATACAGGGCATAACACTACCTGACACCAAGGTTACCCAATATTGCCAAGTATAAAGTATCTTGACAAACACTACTCAGTGTTACCCGATGACAAAAAGGACAAAGGAACCCGATGAGTAACCAATAGTGCAAACCGATGAAATAGACAAGAGAGGAACCTGATAGATGAAGGGAACCTGAAAAACAATTCAGAAAGGAACACCGACAGACTTTCAATTCACACCGACGATCAAGAACCAACAGTCAGTTACATCCCGCAAAAAGTGGATCTGACTTTCCACGTCAGATAAATCACTGAAGTTTTATATTTAGCTTCTTGATTTGTTTTAAATCCATTATGTGTGGAGAAAGAAATGTAATTATTATTATTTTTATCAGTTTAACTGATTTAAAACATGCAAACTAAAATATCAAGGTCAAGTTGTATACCTTGGATCTAGAGTTAAGATTATAATGTGTGATTCTAAAATAGGTCAAATACTTATATAAATAGATGCTCAATCAATTATGAACATGTTTTTCGATGATTATTGTAGCCACTGAGAGCATCTAAGGATCAAACAAGAGAATTCATGTAGAAGGATAGAAAAGGGTCAATTTAGTTTCAAGAACAAGAACACAGGCTACCGACGAGCAGGAAAAGGTATTAATCTATCACTATAGGTGATATTCATATAATGTGAGCTTTAATGGATCTATAATTAGCAATTGTAGATTGCATATAGTCAGGTCAAACATATTGTACTCATTCTAACAAGTGTAGTACACTTAAGAAATCCTTTCAAGGAAGGTGGACTTAACAGTCCTATTGTAAATCTCTTAATCGAGTGCACACTTCATTAGTGTTGCTAAAGCTCTTAACAGAGTAGATCTTAATAGGTCTCCACATTAATACTATTAACAAGGTAGATAATCAAAAGTGATCAATTGTAAGCCTTTATCGGCTCCCTTCCATTCTGCAGATAGTGAAGTTTTGTGGGTGCCATCCCCACCGCAGTTTTTACTTCCTAACAGGAGTTTTCTGCGATATCATATCTTCTGTTTTGTATCTATTATTTTCATGAATGTTTTTATGAATGTTGCGTACAATTAAGATTATGAATTAATACTACATGCATAAGAAAGGACATCATATATGGTTGATAATACAATAAATATTGTTTACTAATGATGAAATGTGAAAAGTGTCAAAATTTTTAGAGGTACTGATTCACCCCTCCCCTCTCAGTACTACTTCCCATTAATCCCAACACCTCCAACAAACAAACCATTTTTCTTATAGGGATAGGTTTGAAACAACGAGTTGGAGTGCAGATTCGGCTACCCTTTTCAACAAACTATTGGGATCTGGAAATAGATTTTCTGTTAGAGGTTTTAGAGGTTGATTCTGCCCTAGGTCGGAATCAGAAATTTTGGGTCAATGGTGACATTGACTTGAGGGTCAAAATTGAAACTGTGTTGGATCAAAAAAATATTTCTGGGTATTTTCCATCTCTGTGTTTCTGTTCCAGATCCAGTTGCAGACTTTCCAAAAACTCAGTGCAGACCCCCAAAAACAACATTCTTCAAATCTATAACATTTCAAGGTTATTACTTTTCTCCTATTCATTTCAATTAAAGTTATTAATCTTTTTAAATATATCCCACATTATTTTCTATAAAACAAAATTTAAGATCTTCCTCTTTGATCTCATTTCCAATAGATTGATTCATTTATGCATTGATCCTTCCTTTGGGGTTAATCAATTTGGATCCTTCCTTTGTGTATTTGAGGTTAAAAGGAACATCTTATTTATCCCTTACATTTCAATAAACATTATAATTTCAAATGTAACAACACAATTGTATCTTACATTAAATGTAATTACCCCATTTCTTATATTATATTTCCATATGTCACATTTTGTTGTATTACAGTTACTCAAGCAAGGAGTAACTATAATTTGAGAAATAGGATAGTTGGTAATGCAGATGCTAGGCCAGTTGGTATGTTTATTAAAGAAACCAAAATAGACCCTAAGAAGACACAAGAAAAGGAGGAGTTGTTTGATGGTGTCAAAACAATAAAGGTTAGAAAAGAGGATAGGCCAGATAGTCCAAATGTTGTTCATAAAATAAAAACAAAGGTTCCAGAGATAAATGTTTCTCCCTTTTAGAAGGATAACAAAAGAATTGAGCCAAGCTTGGCTGCTCTAGTGAAAGATGAAAATGTTATTACTATGAAGCAAGACATCTCTGATATAAATTGCAACCCTATTGATATGGGAAAATTATTATCACAAATGACAGTTAAGGTCTCATTTTTGGAAATGATGAGAATTGGGGAACACAAGGAGAAGGTCCTTTCATTGATAAATGGTAATCGACCTTTGTGAAGAAAAGATGGTGAACAAAATTTATATACATGCATGGTGACAGGCCGCAGGATGGGACTCGATCTCGATCCATGGAAGCCATAAAGTAAGATAATCAGTGGAAGTAAAGTAAGTTGCATGGTGAGTTCTGATTCAAAGATCAATCATGGAGTATTATATTTAGTTTATGTTGTTATGTTGTTAAATTGATATTATTATCATGGGAGTGTTAAAAATATTGTAATCCCCTAAAATGATGATTTTGAGGAAGAGAAATGGAGATATGCAAATACATTAACAAAAATGACTCAATGGAATTCAAAAACCAATGGTTGATTCCCTAAAAAACACATCCCATTAACAATCCAAAACCCTATTCTATCCCCTATCAACTCCATTCTTGATTACATAATGATGTCTATTTAAAGACCTCTTGGCGGTTACAAACGATACCCTTACATGACTGTTTAGATTCTCATTCGACCTTTTGATTACAAATGTCATATCATGTCTTTGTTGAATACATTAGCATGCAAATTAATAAATATACCATTTCTAGACATGGTTCCAAGAAAATTTAAATGTTTTAAATAATATAAATTCCAAGCTCAAGGTGCCCCTACACCATGTTTCTTCCACATAATTTTGAAAAGTAGATTGTGTTGAAAAGATCACAAATATACAAGAAAGATTGGAGAGTAAGGGAAAGGAATCATAAGAAATTGTTTCAAAAATCCCTTAGATTTTCTTAAATACAAATCATGTGAACACTTCTTTAGGATTTGTGTATCCTTTCTTCTTGACACTAGTTATTAACGATAATATGTTAAAAATTTGTATGATTGATTCAGGAGCATCTAATACTGTTATGCTTGTAGAGATAATGAAATCCATGGGATTGCAAGTTGATAATCCTCATGGGAGATGTAAAGAAATGGGCTCAAGAGAAGTACCTATTATGGGTACTATTAAGGCTCTGCCTTATAGATTGGTTGCATATCCAGAAAAGATACTAACAATGAGTTTCCTAGTGGTGGATATTCCTCCCCAATCTGGAATGCTATTGTCAAGAAAGTGGAGTGCTTAAATGGGAGGAAGTATTCAGTGTGACTTGTCTTTTGCAACATTTGATATTGCTGGTAAAAGTGTCAAATAATCCAGGGAAAATAGAACTCCTCACATGATTGAGGAAAATGAAGATGAAAATATGAATTGTTTCTTGGATAGTGATATATATTAGATCTTTCAAAGTGCAAGACAGGAGGGTTGAAGGAGAAGTGTTATTATCTGAAGAAAAGGATAGCCTCACAGACAAAAATGACTTATGGACTATGTACTTTGATGGTGCAAGCTCAAAGGAGGGAGTCGGTGCAGGAGTTTTGTTGATAGCTCCTAGTGGTAAGACCTTTAATTTCTCATTTACTTTGTTGTTCACATGCACTAATAATACTGCAGAGTATGATGCTTTGTTAATAAGATTAAGGTCAACCTCAAGATACAAGATTATAAATCTTAGAGTGATTGGAGACTCTGAACTAGTAATTTCTCAAACAAGATCCAAGTATGCTTCAAAGAATCAGAGGCTAAAGTAGTATAGAAATGTTGTTTGGGATGAAGTAGAAAATTTTGATGCATTTGGCATTGATTGGATGGACATAAGTCATAACAAAATGGCATACTTATTAGCGAATATTGCTTTAAGGCCATAAGACATTACATTTGCAGGAATCTCTAAAATAGAGGTTCAATCCAGGCCTTCCATTCCAAACAATGTTGAAATTTGGAAGGTCTTTGAAGATGACTTATATATTCTAAGGTTTTTATATTGTGAATCAAACTTTGGAAATAAAGAGATGGACTTTAGTGGCTATGTGGAGACCTTGGATGGAAAAGATAGTATTTATGGTAAAGAGGTTCTTTAGCTGAAATCAAATAAGGTTCCAAAGGGATTAGTTGTGCTTAAGAGAGATTTTGATAATAACGACAAACCTTATTCTACAAGGACTATGAACAAGCCTGAGGACTTGGAGGAAGTAAATTTAGGCACAGTTGAAGTTCCCAAGAAAGTATATATTGGTAAGAAATTGTCTCTCAAACTTAGAGATTTGTTGGTTGACCTTCTAAAAAATTCTAGACGTGTCTTTACATGGTCTTATGATGACTTAAAGGCATATATAGAAGATCTCTTCCAACATGAGATTCCTTTAAAGGAGGGAACAAAGCCTTTCAGACAGAAAATTAAGACATGTTAATCCCACCCTAGCACCCAAGATGCAAGAAGAATTGAAAAAGATGAGGGATGCTAGAATAATCAAGCCAATAAGACATCCAACATGGGTATCCAAATTAGTACCAGTCAGAAAGAAGAATGGAGACATCAGAATTTGTGTAGACTTCAGAAATTTGAATATTAATTCATTGAAGGACAATTATTGATTGCCTAAGATGGAAGTTATGCTACAAAGAGTCACTGGATCAGAATTGATGTCTGTGTTGGATGGATTTTTAGGGTATAATCAGGTCATGGTCAAGGAATCAGAGCAATTCAAGACTACATTCACCACACCCTTGGGAACTTATGTATATGTTAAAATGCCCTTTGGCTTGACAAATGCTAGGGACACCTTTCAGAGAGCCATGAATGTGGCATTTGCAAATTTCATAAATGAGTTTCTAGCAGTATATCAAGATGATATTACTACCTAGTCAGCAAAAGAAGATCAACATTGTGGTCATCTTGAGAGAATTTTTGTGAGAGCATTGGAATATGGGGTTTCTTTTAACCCAAAAAAGTGTATTTTTGGAGTCACAGAGGGAAAGCTTTTAGGACATATTGTATCTAAAGATGGAGTTAGAATTGACCCTAAAAGGGTAGATGCAATTAATAAAATCTCTCAGCCCAAGAATGTTAAAGGCATTCAATCTTTCTTTGGACAAGTGAACTTCTTAAGGAGATTTGTTACAAACTTTGTAGAAACCAATATTCCAATCTCAAAAATGATGAAGAAAGGAGCCAAGGTGGAATGGAATGAAGAAGAATCTAAAGAATTTTATGGTATTAAACAAGCTATCAAAGATGCTCCTATTTTAAGAACACCTGATTATAACAAGCCTTTGCAGATCTTCTCCTTTGCTTCATACAATGCTATTGCTGCAGTATTATTACAAAAGAATTCAGAGGGTTTTGAATAGCCCATCTCCTTTTTTAGTAAGTCCTTGCGAGCAGTAGAATTAAAGTATGAATCATAGAAAAACAAGCCTATGATTTGGTCAAAGTTGTCAAAGCTTTTAGATGTTATATGGTACGAGCAACTATAATTGCTTATGTGCCTAATGTTGTTGTGAAGGACATTCTGGTTCAATAAGAAAGCTCAGGGAGGAGATGTAGATGGATAAATGAGATCTAAGAATTTAACATTGAAATTCATATCACAAAATTGGTCAGAGGCCTAGGACTTGCAAAACTCATGGCTCAAAGAAATTTGGATGCTAATCATATAGATATTCTAGAAGAAGAACAAAAGCCCTATATCTGTGATATGGATTGTTGTGATTGGTATAAGGATATCATTAGATACCAACAAAAAATGATACTACCCCCTGATATGGATGAAAATAGAAGAAGAATAGTTAAGTTGCATGCAGTTAAGTATGCAATAATTTAGGGACAACTATGGTGGAGGAGCAATGAGGGAGCATTTCTCAAGTGTGTAGATTATGATAAATCCAAGAACATGTTGGAAAAAATGCATAATGGTGCATGTGGGGGGCATTATATGGCTAAGAATACTGCACACAAGATTATATGATTTTGTTTTCAGTGGCCTACTATCTTCAAGGATGCCCATAATTATGTTAGAAAATGTGATGCTTGTCAAAGATTTACAGGTAAGCTTAAGTTTAGTGAGAGTTTTCCATTGAAGCCTATTACAGTTGAGGCACCTTTTCAAAAATGGGGAATGGATTTCATTGGAGAGATTCCTAACAAATCCAGTGGAGGTCATTCATGGATCTTAGTAGCAACTAATTACTTTACCAAGTGGGTTGAGGCAATCCCCACTAAAAGAGCTACTAGTAATATTATGATTGATTTCATGCTACAAAATATCTTAACTAGATTTAGTTGCCCATATACCATTGTGGTAGAAAATGTTGTTAGAGTAATAAAGTGATTCCACTTATTAATTAAATCATGTTGATTTAATTATTAAGTCACTTATTATCTCTTTTTTACTTAAACTAAACTTTAGGCATATAATAATTAATTCTTTTATTAATTATTATTATGCGACCTAGATATTTCCCCTTTAGAGTTTCCCTTTTAGAGTTTCGGTATTATTTTATAAGGATTCCCTCTTTATAAATTATTCGATTCGATTTTTATTAATTAATTGAGGATGTTATTGCATTGAGAGTTTTTTCTCCATTGTTTGCACAAGATGTTTCCTCTTCCATCGATCTATTATTTTTGGCCTCCATAGTTTTTTTGCTTCTCTCTTTCTGTGACAGGTTTGCATGTAGGTGATTCTTGGGAGTTGTGGGTTGATAGTTTTCATCAACTCCAATATGGTATCAGAGCTCCAGATCTTCATGCCCCTATTCTCTTCATGAGAGATTTGGCCTTGTTCTTTAAATCTGTGTTTTCGGGAGGTTCTGTCTCATATTTTAGTGGTTTTTGGGAGGAATTTTTGTTTGGAGCATTTTGAGAAAAAAATAACATCTGGGTTGTGTCTGGAATACCCCCAAAACCCCTATTTTCATATAAGGCACATCTTATTTGGACACAATTGAAATATGGCCCCTCTTTTTTGCTTGCATGACCTTGGCACATTTTTTGAGGCAAAAATCCACCTCGGTTTCCATGCCACTGATGTCAGCAGCCACACGCCCCAAGATTTGTAATATTTTTTTAAAAATAAAAATAAAAATCTTTTTTTTGTGTTTTTTTATATAAAAAAAAGCATGTGTTTTTTAATGTTTTTTTCTTTTAAAAAAAAGGCATAATATTTTTTTATTGTTTTTTTTCATTAAAAAAATAATTTTTTTTTTCTGCCATTTTGGTGGGAAATCTGGAGGCAGTATTTTTTTTTGGAGGAAATGCCAGTTTAGCAGGGCTCCGCCATTTTTGGCTGAGGTTTCATGAGGTTCACTTCTGTTTTGACCTCCCGATGGTTTTTTGCTCATATCTGGAGCAAATGGAGGCCAATTTTTGACTTCCTTATATCGCTGGAAAGCTCTTTCTAAGACAAACATCTTTCTAGAGGATAGATTTTCTGATTCTTCCATCTTGCAATTTTTTTCGCTTGTCAAATTCAGGGTTTTATTTTGCACTCCGGGAGCCATATCTTGCTCATCCGAACTCCTTTTTTCGACTTCCGCATGGGGTTGGAAAGTTGCTTCTGTTCTCTTTCTTATTCTATGGGTCTCACACCCAAATTTTTCTCCATGTATCTATGTATTTAGTTTTTTTCTTTGTGGCATTCTGGTAGATATCTTGGATGTTTAAGGTTCTGGGATCGTTTCCTTCTCTGAACATTGTATACACCCTTTTTCTGTAGCTTTCTTTTGTAAACACACTAAAATAAAGTGCCTACAGTTGTATATCTAGGATCTTGTACACCTTGTGCTTGTTTGTACTCGCACTCAGTTATACAGTGCCATGGGGGGGTTATGGTATTTTGCCTTTTGTGCTCATCCACCTTTGTCAAGTGAGTGTCCCTTCCACGACATTAGCCTCATGATGTGTGTCTAGAAGATCATTTATTCTACTTCAACACTGTACTTTATCCTATGTTTGTACCTTCTTCTATACTATTGGTGTTCCTGATTCTTCTTCTTGCAGTTTTTTTTGGCATTGCATTTTAGTGTTCTTATCAGATCTCTCTATGTTCAGCATTATGGGGTGTATCTCCTGTTAGTTCTAATACTTCCTTGGTTCGATGGATTGATCTATGTATTCAGTATTTGTTCCTATATACTAGGCAGATACAGTGGTTGCCACCTATGCATTTCAATGAGATGGATCATTTACCATATGGACACTCTTCTTTCATTCCTGTTTTGGAGACATTCTTCCATCTTCGATTGATCAACTCTTTAGGCTTTGTTTAAAGTCTCCTTTATCTGATCGTGTTTTATTATAGTGAAGGTTCCAACAATTGTTTTTTGATAGTGTTTTCAGCTTCATGCTTCAGAGGTGTTCTACATGTTCTTTCTCTGATCCTATTTTTTGGGACTTTCTCTAGTTTGGAGGCTTCTTCAGTCCTTCACTAGGCTTCATCTCTTTTTGGAGTAGGGTTTTTCCCATGTGGTTTTCTCTATTTCTCCTCTTTACAGAGATTCTTTGTATTGGGTACCTCATCAGGCCTTGTTGTCGGGACCCATTTTTCCTGCTTTCAGTAGTTGTTTCTAGGTTTTTAGCTTCTCCCTAAGTTTATCTTAAGGGGGGTGTTAGAGTAATAAAGTGATTCCACTTATTAATTAAATCATATTGATTTAATTATTAAGTCACTTATTATCTCTTTTTTACTTAAGCTAAACTTTAGGCATATAATAATTAATTCTTTTATTAATTATTATTATGCAACCTAGATATTTCCCCTTTAGGGTCTCCCTTTTAGGGTTTTGGTATCCTTTTATAAGGATTCCCTCTTTGTAAATTATTCAATTTGATTGTTATTAATTAATTGAGGATGCTATTGCATTGAGAGTTTTTTCTCCATTGTTTGCACAAGATGTTTCCTCTTCCATCGATCTATTATTTTTGGCCTCCATAGCTTTTTTGCTTCTCTCTTTCTGTGACAGGTTTGCATGCAGGTGATTCTTGGGAGCTGTGGGCTTATAGTTTTCATCAACTCTAATAAATGCAATGTGTTTGAGATCAGAAGAATTTAATGCTTTCTGCCAGCAGTATGGGATCCAAGTCTCTTACTCATCCCCATATCACCTACAGGGAAATGGTCAAGCTGAATCTAGTAATAAGAGCTTGATAAAGATTTTGAAAAGAGTGTTAGATAAGAACGAAAGGGCCTGGGATTTAAAGTTGCAACTAGCATTATGCACTGATAGAGTAATAGTAAAAAAGGCTATTGGTTGTGCACCTTTTGATTTAGTTTATTGTATCCATGCTAGGTTACCCCAAAATAACTTGTCGCAGATGTACATATTTGTCCAAGAATATTATGATGAATTAGATGATGATATGAGGATCAGAATGGCTGATTTGATACAACTAGATGAATCAAGAAGGGAAGCACATGATAGAAATGTCAAGTTGCAGCTATAATACAAGGATTTGTTTGACAAGAGAATCACTGTTAGAAAATTTGAGATTGATGACTTAGTTCAAATGTGGAATGCCAGATTGGAGGACAAAGGAAAACATGGCAAGTTTGATCCTATCTGGCTAGGACCATACATGATTGATAGAAGGTGGGGTTCTGCTTCAAGTATTTTAAAGGACTTAACTGGAAATTTGCTAGAATTTCCAGTTCATGAACAACTCATGAAGTTTTACTTCTCCTAAAGTTTTGAAAATCCATGAGCTAGTAAGTTTGTACATATTCTTCCTATTATTTTTAGTTGCTTTAGAATAGGTTTCTTTTCTAGTAGGTGGTATGCTTAACCCCAAAATTTTGAATCCTTATTATTTCTACAAGAGGCATACATCCCCAGTCAAAGCCATTGTTAGCCCTTGTAAAAAAAATTCATGGGTCCAAGCCTTTGCTTCCTTTTTTTGCAATTGTTTTAGGTCTCTGTCCTAAAACCCTAAGTCTTTTTGTGAAAATTCATACTAAAACCCTAAACCCTTCAAGACTTGTTCTAATTTGAAGTTACTTTTTTGTGTAACTTAAAGTTTTAAGTCATATATCATGTCTCAGTAGGGCCCTTTTTATTTCCCTAAGTCATATTGCCTAGCGGGGTCAGTTTAATTTTTCTTATTTTCATAAGTCCCCAAAAACTTTATGTTTTGTATCTGTCAAGCATGTCTTTCTTAATCCTACAGTAGGAATTATGCCTTGATCACAAATATGATCTCCTTTTATTCATCAAGGCATCACATCGTGATGCCATCTTTCCAGGTCAGATCTTGTGATGTCAACATTTTTCAAAAGGTAGCGAAAAATTTGTGAACCGTCAGATCTTTTTGATTGTGTGGCGGTCCTTATGCCTTAAAGCGAAAGTTGTAGACCTATTAATGTTCAAGGCTTCATGAATGAGCACCATGTGTAAATTGATTGCGCTACATGAAGGTTAATGTTTGACAGATCCACTTTAAATCTACGACGGATGCTTTCCCTTCATCACGAAGATGATGTTCTTTAACCTTCGAGGCTTTGCGATAAAATTCCACGTAGCAATTGGTGGGACCATGTTTTAATTATGGATAGATTAATCAGTGGTTAGATTCAAAGGGATCTAATGATCGACGTTATGCCTCAAGCCAGAGATGCAAATACTTTAACCTTCAAGGCAAAGCGCATGTTCGCCATGTGTCTTGTCATGAAGGAATATGTTAGTTCTTTTCTGAGATTAAGTTTGAGCCATGGATGAAATTTAATCATGTGGTGTGCACTGAATATACAAATAATCTCAAGGTTAATGACTTATATTTGGCAACTTGGCGGTTTAGTTTCTCTCTATATCTCGTAATAGAACCTGGGTTTGTCCAAGTTAAGTGAAGTTACATCTGGCAATTTGGAGATAGCTTGATCTCTGAGTCTGGGAACAAAAGTGTGGTTAAGTCAGATATCTCAAGATTAAGTCTTAGTAATTGATGCAAATCAAATCATGTGGCTATCGTGTGATCTCGTAATAAACTCAGAGTTAAGTCAAGTGTTGTGAGACTTGGAGATTATTTTAGTCGTAAAATCTCTAGATCAGATTATGGTCAAGTCAAGACAAGCCAAGTTAGAGACAAATGACTCAGAGGTAGGTTTGATCTGATGACTGACATTTTTCCTAGAGGGAGATATGATCATGAGATAATGGTAGAGTTGTTGCGATAATGTGACACCTGGAAGGATCTGATCGTCAGTGCCCGGATAACTTAAAGAAGATCAACAGATATGTTTTCAAATTAAGAAAAGATTTGATCTCAGCCATCCATGTCTCATTCTGTGCCACTTGTGACCATTATAACTAAAATTCAAATATTTAAATCTTATTTTCAACAGGTTTCATGGCGGCCGACTGATATTTTGTCTCAGGGCCATTAATGTTGCGATCTGATCTTTGGAATCGATTGGCATAGTTGTTGGAGGGAGTAGGTGTTATTTTCTAATGATATGGAATGCTTTTAAAGACCAGAGTTGGAAGATGGGGTTTCTAATTAGAGGGATAAATGCTTATAGCGGTGTCTGGTCTCTTTGCATTTATTTTTAGCTACTCTCCGCTTCATGGCTTGGAAGTTATTATACTTCAGGGTACTATGTTCACATCCCAAGGAGTATGGATTTTTCATATTAGATTTGCATAGATTGAAGAGAAAGATAGGGTTTCAACTTGATCACATAATTAAATGACTTTATTTCTTGACATGATTGGTTGAAAACCCTAACCCTAAATGGTCTGAATCTTGTTGCAATTTCAATTCTGATAAAGGGATTTCCAAGATCATTTAGAAAGGGCAGGAGAATCGAGAGAATATTGTAAAATAATTAGGCTTATATTCATTTCCATTCTAAGATATAGAAGATGTGTTCCAAACTGTATTAAGAAAGAATTGAAAGTTGTATGATCTTTTGCAAATTATCTTATTGCGTACATCCTTGTCATATTGATGCAAAAACTAGATTTCATCATACTTAATAGATGTTTCATCATATTTTAAGTCTCTCCTTTGTGTTATCTTTTGAATTCTAAATTTTTAGGCTTACTGTATAAGGTTGTCTTATGCATATGTTTTATTCCACAAGTGTTTGATCTTAGATCAAATTAAAATGCTTTGGATATAACATTGATTCTCTTGGATTATCTACTTAAGGATTCTATAAGTAGTGTGTGGTCTGATAAATTTATGTTTATGGTTATGAGTCTTGACCAGTTGGTTGGTTTCAGTTTTTAGTATTGTGTTGAGGAGTTTTCCCAATGGATAAGGCACTGATCTAGAAACAATATATTCTTTTGAGATATATGTCTGATAGGTTTGGCTATATTCTATCCCAAAAGTTAAATCAAACTCATTACAGAATTCTTTACATTTTACAATTGTTGGTTGTTGTCCTACCATGGTAATTGAGAGTCAATGAATGCATGGTTAGCATTTAGTACTTTCTTATCATTATCTGTTGTTTGAATCCAAGGTATAAGGAGTTGTGAAGAGTTGATTTTTATCTGGATTAGGTGTACCCACCTTGGTTTTGCAGAGGAAGAAGTGCAGAGGGCAGTCTTGTCCCTATAGTTGGTCCAATTACCTTGTAGAGCTTTCATACTTGGAACTAACCACTCCTAACATCAGTCTCAAGGCATATTGGTTTCTTCTCAAAGCATAAAAAATTTCAAACACAAACACCTTCATCTCACAACTCGCGAAAAAAGCTCAACCTATCAACAAAGATATTACATAAGGGAGTGACCTTCATATGAGATGAAGGGTGTGAGAAACATTTCCAACAAATCAAAGAATATCTAAAAAATCTATCTATGTTAATGAATACAATACCAGGAAAGCACCTTCTTCTATATATTTCAGAAACAAAAACACCACTGGGAGCCTTGTTAGCACAACACAACGAGATAGGAACATAAAGGGCAATATACTACATAAGTGTATCAATGGTTTCATATGAGCATAACTACACCATCATTGAGAAGGCTTGTCTGGCTATGGTGTTTTCTTCTCAAAAGATCAGACACTACATATTGGGACATTTTGTCAAGTTAATTGCTATGATTGATCGCTTGAAATACTTGTTGAACAAAGCAACTCTCACTAGACAACTGGCTAATTGGGTAATGATACTCAATAAGTTCGACATTGAATATGTGGATGGAAAATCCATCAAACAAGAAGTTATTGCCGATCATTTGGTAGATGCTCCTCTTCAAGATAATCAACCTCTGCTCATGTAATTTTATGATGAAGTTATCCTACTTCTCAAGGAGCACACATTGAAGATGTTCTTTGACAGATCATTCACACAATAAGGGTCTGGTTCTGAAGTACTCTTCATTACACCACAAGATTAAAAGATCCCCAAAGCTTATAAGATGATGTTCCCATGCACAAATAACATAGGTGAGTATGAAGCTTTGGCTAATGGATTAAAGATGGCCACTGAGTGGAAAATTATAGAACTACACATCTTCGATGACTCTCAGCTAGCGGGTAACCAAGTCAATGACCAGTACCAAACCAAAGATGAAAATCACATGTCATAGAAAGGATGGTGGATGACCTCAAGAATTACTTTGTGTTTATCACCTTTCAACAAGTACCAAGAGCATCAAATAGAGTCGTTGACGCTATGGCTACTCTAGCCTCAATGCTATAATTAGAAGAACACCAATTTTGCTATGAATTCCTGGTGGAAGAGCTACCTTTTCCCATACATGACTCTCTTGAATCCCAAATTGTGTGTTCGATGGTGGGCATTGAACCCTCTAGATATAGACAAATCTACTCTTACCTCTGTGACCAAATTATCCCTAATGACCTATCCAAAAATGAGAAAACAAGCCTCATAATAAATGCCTCACATTACTTAATGACGGCTAACGACTTGTATAAAAGAGGTCTTGAGGGTACTCTCCTTAGGTGTCTAGAATGCGACGAGTGTGAACATGCACTAAAGGAAGTCCATGAAGGTATCTGTGGGTCTCACTCAAATGATCTTTCATTAGTTAAGAAACTCCTATGGGTAGGGTACTACTGGCTCTCCATGGAAAAATATGCTATTCAATTTGCCAAAATTTGTAAGAAGTGCCAACATCATGGTAACCTAATTCATGCTCCCACGCGTGAGCTGTTACCTTTGATCACCCACTAGACATTCCAACAATGGGCCTTTGATCTAATAGGGAAAATATATCCCTCCTCATCCAGTGGACACAAGTTCATTATCACTGCAATAGAATACTTTGCAAAGTGGGTTGAAGCAAATCCCCTCATTAAGGCAAATAGGAAAAAAGTATTTATGTTCATCCTGAACTATATCATCTGCAGATACGGGATACCCTTCTCTATCATCACCAACAATGGAGGATAATTTTAAAAAAAAGATATGGATGAGTTATGTGATAAATTAAAGATTACTCAACATTAATCTTCTATTCACTATCCTCAAGGGAACATACAGGTTGAGGCCTCTAATAAGAATATATTGAAAATTCTGCATAGAACAGTAAATAAATCAGGGAAGGATTGGCATCTTCAACTCAATCTTGCCTTATGGGCTTATAGAACTAGTATTCACACACCCACAGGGGCAACACCATTTTCCTTGGTATATGATACAGAAGATGTACTGCCCATTGAAGTAGAGATACCATCGCTCTGAGTTTCCTTGCATGGACTCATAACTGATGAAGAGTATCAGATTTACAAAATCTAGGAGCTTGAGTTACTTAATGAAAGAAGAAGAGAAACATTCAACCACCTAAGGGTCTATTAGAAAAGAATGTCTAGAGGTTACAATAAGAAAGTAAGACATCGAGAATTCCATGTTGGAAACCTTGTACTCAAAGAAAATCCAAAGAATCAACAACATCGCGAGAAAAAGGGAAAGTTTGAACCCAACTGGTTGGGTCCCTTTATGATCACTATAATGTTTGGCTCTAGGTCCTATCAACTATCAACTCTAGAAGGGGAAACTTTTACTGACCCCATCAATGCACTCCACCTGAAGAAGTTCTATAACTATACATTCTAAGCAGTACCTGTACAGAGAAAATGATCCTGGAAAAATATCAAAAATAGCAAAAAGCAGGAAAGCCAAAAACATTTGGAAAAAGTCTTGAAAAAAATGACCATCCTGGTGAAAACCTGGTAAACAGGCGCCTTCATGGATCAACAAAAAAAATTGAAAAATACAAAAAATAAAAAAAATTGAAAAGAGAAAAAATGCCTTAGTGAAAACCTGGAAACAGGCGCCTTGGTAGCAAAAATAGCAATTCAACCAAGTGGTGCAAACCTGGCAACATGCACCACTTGTAATCCACGCTCCATCTATCAACATGTCACTTGACTATTTTGACCTTGTGGAAGTAGTAAAGTTGGCATCTTAAGTTTGAAATAGATCAACCTCTTGGATCTTAGGTCCATCTCTTGGTTCTCAAGTCAACATACCTTGTTAGTTGTTTTGATCATCACCATTAGCTACTTGGGTCTTCTAGTCACCAGATAGTTTGCCACTGACATCATTGGTGTTTTTCAACACCTTAATCAACCACTATTTCTTACACTACCTATTTGGACACATCTGTGTTTTTCAACACACCTCAGATAAAACACTAAAAAACTTGGCTCATCACAAGAAAAATGGTATTTCTCAACACCCACACAAACACCTTACACATAATGAATGTTTGCTGAAATATTTCTTTCTTGAACAATGTCTATTATCAATGAATTTTATGTTATTTTGTTTGATTTCTTCTTGTTGGTGTGGTTCCAATGATCCTTAATGTCAAGCAAGTAGGGTGTATGTGGTAAGAGCTTCCATATTTAGGTGGATAAGCCTCACTTCCGTCGATCCTACTTCCTTGCATGCAAAGGTGAGGTTGGAACTATCTCCTTGGTTGTTAATCTGCTTGTTTACATAAGAACACCTTCATGGTTATCTTGGCTTTGAATGCCTCGATACTGGTGTATCCTTGCGATATCAATTGTAGACAATGTTCAGGTCATCCTGGTCTTTATACCTAGATGCTTACATTGATTTCCATATTTTATCCGATGAAGGTCATACTTATATCCTTATGGTTGCAGTGGTATCAGTAAGAGTTGTATTGACTCTGATGTCCCAACCACCCAGTGATGAAAATAAGGACTACTAGAACCAGTGACTTGACTACTCGTGTTGTGTAGAGTGCACTATATTCCTAGGATTTCATTCTAGCATTATAACAAAAAAAACATACAAAGAGGAGCAAGAGGGGAGCTATCCCTCCGATCATCGAATCCTTTGCCGAAGCAATCAACTGCATTTTATCTCCTTAAGGTTATCTATCTGCAAAGAAACAATCAATAGCAATAGAGCACGATATTACCCATCACAGGAGAACATAACATCAGGGTACAAGCACGTCACATATGATCCTACTATACATTATGTTATGCAATAGTCTCTCCAAAACTCTACCCCATCCACAAAGGAATCCCTGCTAACTCTTATCTGCCATCAAGAAGCAACCTATGAATCCTGCTATAACACAAGAAATAGGATGGTCGATACCATACTAACCCAACATGTCATCCTAGGATATGGCTTGGTCCAAGATAGTGTGATCTTGGAACACCCGCATAAGTGCCCGTGTACCCAACTGCAGCGTTGCATCATACTCAACCCACTCTCCTATAAATAGAATCTGAAGAATCCTATAGAAATCCTCGGGAGTGATGGTCATCTCCCTAGTCAGCAGGTAAAAAGTGTTATGCTCACTACGGAATCTCTCCACCAATGTTGTCAACAACCCATGGTTCACCCGGATGTCAGGCATCCGGATCAACCATCTGAAGCCACAATCTCTTAAGTGACCTCTCTGATCATTGGATATGTTCTTGACCAACCACATGGTAGGAGGATATGTGGATCAAAAATGAATATGTGGAAATTTCACTTGCAAGAAGTTAAACAGTGAAAATGCATTATTAATTGAGTGAAGGCAAGCTACATTCAACATGCAATGATCAGACAAGCTGACAAACAGGCTAAGAAATCAGAAAAACATGCAATCGACAAAGGACCTCTTCAAAAAAGTGTCACTACCTCCCAAACAACAATTTATATCAAAAGACTCACTGGCATCAAGGTTCGTACGAGTCAAGATTTGGTATCGTACGACAATTTAGGCTGAAACGACAAAACTAATGAGGCCATGCGACAAAATGGGTCTGTATGAATATGCTTGTGTGAAAGGTGGGTTCTTCTTATGTGACAATACTAATAAGGTGAAAAGACAAAAGAATTTCTAGTAATTTTTCATACGAGCCCTCTCCCCAGCTCGTACGACGAACTGAAACCCTACGACCTAAAATGTTGAAAAACTTGCAAAAATCTATGAAAAACGTAAAAAATTCAATGCGAAGGTGAAGATAATAAGTTACTTACTGGAGGTGAGTATTCTTGCGACCGTCTGTAGCTCCTCATGCACTCGAATTGATGATCTTCTACTGACACCACCATTTTTTGCTCAGAGAAGGCTTCAAGAATTTCAAACTTGGACGGTGAAAATGATTTGAAAATGACCCCTCCGGGCCTTATATAGGTTTTGACCTGATTTTTGAAAGTGCTCTGATAGAAGTGAAAATTGCACTCTTGGCTGATTAGATGACTCTGAATCCATTTTTGGGACCGAAATCAAAATTGATGACATTTTGCTAGTCCAAAATGTAGATTAACCTATTTTCTCAAATGGAGTTGATCGTTGACGCTGTCCTCATAGGAGTTCACTTTGAGATTAATCCTAATTGATTCTATCAAGCACTTCCCACTTCAATCCAAAGTCAACCTTAGTCAACTCTTGGTCAAACTTGGTCAACTAGACCTCAAACCAAGCTCGAACCTCATTTCCTCAATGCTTTTTAGATCTATCAGGTTTGTGGTTATCCCCTCCTTTCAATTTCACTCTTGAGGGGGAAGTACCTTTTATATCAACAATTTGATTCACATCAACAAGTGCAATCTATAGGGGCATCAAGCCCTGACCTGAATCAAGATCAATCAAGTGATTTTAATCACTGCACATCAAGCAATCTGAATCTCTAGGGGCATATCAGGCTCATCGCCCCATATCAATCTAATAACCTCTCTCAATCAGGTAATTAGCTTCATCGGGATCCATATCAAGTCAATTATCCTAAGCAATCAATCGAATGACAATAAGTCTAATCGTACCATATCAGGTTGATTCGTCATTCAAACTAATCCAAAATAGAGAAATCTTCTTGGAGGACAGATATTCAATTTCATCGCTTCACATCAAGCTAAATGCTCAAAATCTTCTATCAGTCTTCGCTCAATCAAGCTCGGAGCTGATATTTCCCAAGTCTCTCTATTAATCTTCGTTCAATCAAGCCCGAAGCTGATATTTTTGGATCTCCCTATCAGTCTTCGCTCAATCAAGTCCAGAGTTGATATCTTTAAATTTCAATCGATCCTTGTTCAATCAAGTTTGAAATTAGTTATGATCAATGGGATAGTTTCATTGCTTCATATAAAACTATTTCCTGGTCCAATCAAACATTAGATGTTCTTTGAATCAACTCGCTGCTCGCACATCAATTCAAAGAGGGGGAAATGTAATCACCTAAAATTGGTCTGGAAAACCTATAGCCCCCATTTCTGATAATTGGTCTTAATAAATCTTAAATCAAAGACATTCATAAGCTAGACCCTAAAACCTAATTATGAGAGCATTTAATTTCTTACATAATTTTAATCGTAACTTTTTGAATCCAATCATCAACCATCAAGCCTAAAATACTTAAATTGCATAAAACATTGGGATAAATCAAAATGTCCTAAATTCTATTTTTAAAAAGAACCCATTCACACATGTGAGCACATTGAAAACCAAATAAAACAAATAAAAAGGGGAAAACAACAATTTTGTCTTATTCTCAACAAGGCTGACCAACCAAATCACTTGGATCAAGCTCACATGGATTAAAGAAATTTACATCTCCACCATTGCTCATTTCCTTTTGCCTCTTAATCTCAACTGTTCACCTCTTGGAATTTCCTATAAAAGGGATAACTCCCTTTGCTCATAGCTAGGCATGCTAGAGATATGGACAATTTGGAGAGTATGGTTATAATGCTATTTTCATTCTAGGGTTTTATTGTGCACTCTTATCTCTTTCTCTCATAGTAGTTTCTTTTCATATGTATTTATAGTTTCATTTCTTAGCTTAATAGCATCTTAGTTTCCTTTCATAGATTAATGGTAGATGCATTGCTCATTTCATTGATAGTTTACACTTGCACTTTAACTTCATTCTTCATGGTTACCATGCATTTAGTTTGATAGTTCGCGCATTTCATTTTCAAAGTTCTTAAGAGTAAAGTATGCAAGTACATGTATCTTGCTTATCCTTGCATTTGAATCTTCCATTTTGGGGTAGTCAAGTCACTAATTCTCCATGTCCAACCTGATGGGCATTCGTGAGAATCACACTCGCTTCAACTAGGAAGCAATAAGCCAATTTCAAGAGTGTTTATACAATATTTTGATTCTTGCTTTGATGTTAACCCTTTTGATGTAATGGTTTATTGAAGTTTTTGGTTGTATATTTAATCACACATTTTACCACGTACACAAGGATTGGTTGACTAGCATAAAAAAAAATTCTACACCAGTTGACCTATCCTTTTTCACGAGTTCACTATTGTAACACAATTCACTAGACCATCAACTCTTGGTCCTTTAACTGCCTGCCTTTTGGATCTCTTATTGGATACACTTTCCTTAAGGATAGATCCTCCTTCTCTTTTTGATCCCTAAGGAATATTAACTTCCCTTAGGATAGGTCATTCTTTGCCGGGTCCCTTATTAGATACACTTTCCTTAAGGACAGGTCCTTGATGGATTGAACTAGCATAACACAAAATACTAGAACTTTCAATGCCATATTTTGTAGAACTTTTTATGTGGTTCACAATAAGACAATCTCTCTCTCTCTCTCTCTCATGGATCACCTAACACAACATAATTTCCTAGTATGTGTCATCCACGATGATCTTGATCTCTCCTCCATGGTTCCATAACATAACACACTTTTCTATTTGTTCGGATCACAGAGTCTTATCTTATCTTTGATGCATGCTCTTTCTCTTTTCAGGTGACCATTGGTGCTCTTGCAATATCTTTATGAGCATGAAGCTAGTGGTTGAGACATTTTCTCTAGCAATGTCTCTTCAACTAGTTGACTTTGAATCTAAGTAAGATTTAAGCATTTGTTGTTGTTTTCTGTATCCTTGCATTTGGATGTACAAGTTAAGATCCTTAGTTTGGGGGCTTGTGCCCTTAGGCTTAGTGATGTATTATCTCCTTGTAGTTTTCCCATGCTCTCTCTCTCTCTCTCTCTCTCTCTCTCTCTCTCAGATGCACCATTATTAGATGCTCATTTTTAGCCCTATTTTAGTATGTATGGGTTTTCACATTAATTTTATGTCCTTCTAGCACTTCTTAAAAATTATTTTTTCACAACTATAGAATGACTATAACTTCTATGCTTGACTATTTTCATCCTATCACAAAATTCATTCTCTCTCCTAGGCCTTATTTCACCTTTTTTTGGCTTCAAAATTCAATCTCATCATCATAATTAACTATAGTTTTGGATCTAATTATGTTGGATTGACAATGACCTACCTCTATAAATTCACCAAATTCCATGGGGATAATGTTGCAAATAGAGGCCTTGTCTTAGGAGCTTGAGTCCTAATTTAGGGTTGGGGTCCACACCGATGGTTTTGAAAGGTTTCTATATTTGTGGCCAACCTGCAAAATCTAAGCCCGAAAATGTGTATAAAATGAGATCTCTTCCTCTCATTTTAACATCCATTATTATAATCACACATGCAAGCAAGCTATTGTGCATTCAAGAGATTCAAGTGCAAGAAAGCTTCCATTAGTGAAGACATCCATCATCAAGCATTCAAGCCCATCAAGAATTAAAGTGAAAGGAAGCCATCAAGAGCCATAAAGCCTTTAAAGTATTCATTCCATAATGTATTCAAGGCATTTTCTTCCATAGATCTAGCTTCTTTCCTCATTGGAGGCCAAGCAAAGGAGTTTGACATCAAGGAAGGAGATCTACATTCATCCATCAAGTCTTCTTCTCTTTCTTCCTCAATCCAACATTGTGGCAAACTAAAACATCTATCATTAAATAGTTTGGTTTCATTATTTCCTATTTATTTTTTGTGGAGTCCAAGCTATTACATCAACACTTGTGATAATCTCCAAAGAGGCATTGCATCATTGAGGTATAAAGTGATTTATGTTTTAGATCTAGATTAGATTTCATCTTTACTTATGAAATTTTAATTTCATTTCAAGGTAAATTCCTATATAGGGGCTTGACCAAGGCAATCCCCTTTCCAAAACATTTTCCCCCTTTTCTCTGTGTGTAGGAGCAGGTTGCGGAGTTTCAAATCCAGATTTGGGAATACCAGAACTAGTTACAGGTCCTCTGCAAATTTCATTAGCTTTAGAGTTAAAAGGACAAGGCCGCAATCTTCACCCTTGTCTTGGACAAGGCCTCTATTTTAATCCTTGTTCTCTGGGTTTGATACTTTCACAGTCACCAACTACATGTGCCAGAGACCCATATATGTAGTTATACCTGATTCCAACACCTCTCCAATAGTCAAAATCAGATCTGAAGGTCAATCTTCCTCTTCTTGTTTTCAAGGTGAGTTCATTCCTTATAGTTTCCACTTGCACTTTATTTTACATATTATATTTGTATTGTTTTCATAGTTTACATATCAGTCACATCACATAATCACACTTTATTCAATAAAGAATAACCAAATCCCCCTTTTGCCTAGATCTTGCACTAGCACCCCTCCATCCTTTTTGGGTTGTGCTAATTAGATTTTATTAAGGGTGGGTTTGTATTATAATACATAATAGGACCTTGGCGAGTGATCTACATCCTATAATTGCTCGCCATTTTCTATTATACAAATAGAAGTATGAGAAACTTAAAGTAAGAAAGTGCAGAGCTAGAAGATTGTCATAACATTGGAGAATGAAATCATTAAGCCTTGTCATGAATGTAAAAAAATAAAAAAAATATTATGATGGTTATAGTGGAAAAGATGTGAAGTTCCTATTACTCTTTTGTAAAGATTTCCTGCAAACCTGCATGACAATGCTACTATGAAGAAAATAGAATACAATGCAAAGTGATCTTGAAAACTCAGAATAATAGTAAAGAGATAATAAAAAAATGTTGATAGTAATGTTTTTATAAATCATCATTTATTAAGAGTGCAACACATGTATTCATAAACAAACATTAGAGAAAAACACTACAGATCCAAAGAAAAAGAAGTGCCACTAAGATGAATGCAATCCAAGTAAGGGATTCAATTTTCCATAAAATATTGGTATAAAGAAGATACCTAAATAATAGTGTAACAATGAGTTGGAGACAGGGTATAAAGTATTCATCAAGGATAATTATATGTTCCAACAATCATAATGCATAAAAAGCTTAAATCCAAGACACTGATGCCCATTTTAGGTCGCAACAGTCAAGGGAAAACCTTGTACAATACATCAATGCAGTAAATAGAGTAAAGAACATGGATAAAAGGAGCCTCATGTGATTAAGAAAGACCATTACAGTCAAGGCTTCAAAGTACAAAAGAAAAGTAGTACAAAAGATAACAATCACGGGAATATATTGACTTCCAACAGTCATATGTATGATTTGTTGGCATATTGGCATGTTGTATGTGTTGTCATTGATGTCAACATATCAGTAAAATCATAGGAACTAGAGAAATTGATTAGAAGATCTATTTGATTTTTGCTAATTTAACTATTGCAAGTTATCTAGTTTGCTAATTTAATTTTTGTGTGCAGGTGACAAGTGACAAAGTTGCAAATTTAACTACACAAAGATCTGACAGTCTACTACAAATACACTACTTCATCACTATTTAGCTAATCAAAGGTCCCTCCCACCAACATGGGTGAGTCCAATCGCCTTCTACACTCTAGGTTTCCCTTGATATGCAATTTAGGCTAAAATCTTGTGGATAGGTTAGTTATAGTGTCTATTAATCAAATTTGGTCCTAGAATTTGATTATTATTGCCTAACAGATTAACTTTTTATGAAAAACAACTCTAGCCCTTAAAACCACTCTGTTGTACTATAGTTGAGAAAAACTAAAAGTGGTTTCCTATTTGAATTAAAGGTACAAATCCCTAATAATAAACATGCAATGAAATTCAATCATTTTCTAACTACTTTAATGGGGTATGATTTTTACCAGAAAGCAGAAAAGGATTTAGCAAATAATCATCACCATTAAATATCTACAAATAATATACTCGAAATGAATTGCATCAAAGTGCACATAACTAAAATCTACCGACTAAGTCTTCACACAAAGATGGAAACAAAAAAGATAAAACCAGATTTATAAAATGCTTCTTTCACTAATAGCAAGGAATTGAACAACTATTAGTAGATAATGCCACAAAGAACATTTCAATCAACAAAACAAAAATAAACATTCAGTATTCCTGATTCATCTATTTATACCATTCATTTATATGTTTGCCACTGAATTTAAGAAATAAATATTTAATGAGCAACAACCAATTCCAAATTTGAGTCACACTCAGTTATCAAAGTAACATAGGAGATTTGTGAATCAGAATTGTTGATCCTTGCATTATCATTCATTTCAATATATATAGTCCCTTCAGCTACCTTCCAAAAAACTATTCTAAAGTTGTTACATGTAGTTTCTTTAAAACATCATAAATTACAGTCTTTTGAACATCAACCGAAATGATTACAAGAAACTATTTTTTAAAATGTCCCCTTTGAAACATAATATAAATAAAGACCTTTGAATGCTACCAGATAATCATAAAATTAAAATTAAACATAAGATGACATTTGCACCTCCTGCAACAGATGATTTACAAGCTTCTTTTTATTCTTATAAAGTGTTTACCTCTTCTATAATGTTGTTGAACTCCAACAAGGTAACATTTGTATTGCAGATAGTCCAGTATGTGGTTTTCTCTTTAATCTCTTTAGCTTTAGAAATTAATGTTTTGTAGTGATTCTTGCACCGTATCAAGTTAGTATTGATTTTGGCCAATTTTTCATATTCTTCTTTGTAGAAAGTTTGAGCAGTTGTGATAGTATCAATGTTCCACCGGTACTGGTCTTTAAGTCCATCTGCGGTAATTATTCCATAGCTATCCTTCTACTGGAGATCACAACCAATATTTCTAGAATAGCTTGGGGCTTCATCTATCATCTCCTTCACTTATTCCAAGAACTTCTTCATATTTTTCCCACTGATGAGAACACATTCACACTTGTATTCCATGTTTAACATCCATCTCTACACATGTTATTTTTCTGACTTAATAAAACGTAGATTGACAGTTGTGGGGATTTTCATATCAATGATCCCTTTGATAATATTCATATTTTTTTTTGTGTGTGTGTTGTCTTCTAACTTGGCCACTCTAATTTTTGATTGTACTGTATTTATAGCCACGTTCAGAGCATCACAAGACTCGCTCAATCTATCAATAAATGGAAGGCCCCTGATCTTTAAATTGACAATCCATTCCCGGTTTACCTTTCCAAATAGACCATATACCTATAGTTGGGTAATCAATTGTTTATTTTAATATGTGGTAGGATCCAAAATGGTATCTGAAGAGTTATCTATCTGATCATAGAGGGGTGCTAATAATGACCTGAGACTCTCAAACAATAATTGAACCATCACCTTCAATTGTTCTTTATCCAATTTAGTCTTCTCAATTCTCTTTTGTATTAGTTGGTTTAAAATTTTCTAAACGCCCACATCTTTGTCAAACTCAAGATCACCAGTATCAATTCTTGTGACATTATAATCATCAATAGTGGCAGATTCAAGCTCCTTATCTATCGTCAGTTGTGCTAGTTCCAAGAAAATGTGCCCAGTTTTCTCATCTTCTACTAATCGAGAAGTTGTTTTCATCTTCTTGGATTTTGGAGTAGGAATGTTGTGCGAGATTTGTGTAATTGCATCCTTGGACGGATGTGTATCTTCCTTCCTCTTCTTTTTCCTATTGATTCTCTCTTGCAACCATGTAGGGATTTCCAATACCATAGAGGCAGACATTAAATCATCGGGAGAGAAAGTAAGTATCCCTTGCACTAGAGGACTAGTAGTCTTAGTTGAAAATGGAAACTTCAACACTTTTCCCTGTTCTCTAGTAAGCTGTTGGGAATCTTGTGCTATGCCTTTCCCTTTATCTCCACTCAGTTGAATATATGTTGATGCATTGGGGTCACCTTGGTCTCCTAATCCTATTTGATTTGGCTGAGTGCTCTATGTCTGCTTGTTCTAGAGATGCATTGTCAATTGTGAGATTAATATTAGGTAGGGCCCCAACTTCACAAGTGGGGGGGATTATTGCAAGCTTCTTTGGAGGTTACCCATCACCTCCTCCCCTAGGGACCCCAGTTAAATATATCACTAAAACATTAAAAATGAAAGCCACCTGAGTAGGTGGGGCCACTAAACTCTGTGTAGCTAATGGAGTACCAGGTGGGGTTGTGTCCTATCTTCCCCCTCTCACTTGTGCTAATCATTTTTAAGTTCCCTTCAAAACTGGGGTGGTTCTGACTTCTAAGTCATCCAACTATGACATATCCTAATTGACAGGTTCTAATAGAGTTCCCTACACCCTTGTATAATATATAGGATCTACAATATCTGATCCATCTTCCATAATTCCTTGAACATCAAAATGAAGGTTAAAGGCCTTAATTTGGTTCACACTTAATCAATACCATGCCCTCCTCCTTACCTCAAAGTCATCCATACAATTAGTCCCAAAATATTCAATGGTGGGAACACGGTGGTAGGAGGGACCCAAGTGTAAATTATCATTCACAAAAATATTTGGATCAAAATGAGGCCTTAGAACATGATAAGTTTCCATTGTGTACTTGGTAGCTACCTTGGTAACATTAATTGCATTTGAGGCAGAAGAGCATGTGTACACCCCTAGTGAGATGGGAAAAAGAATATAAGCCTTATGCATTTCTACACATCTCTTGTTCACTTCACAAATATGTCTGGACAACTCTACCATGATGATTATATCATTAGCATAACGAGGCAACTTTCATGAGAAATCACCAAAGGCATCAATTCTAATATAAGTGAATGTAAAAAATGATTGAAATAGCTTTCATATGTTTGAATTAGGGAAACAACTTCATGGGAGATTCTTCTTTCAAGGCACCCTTACAGTTACTAAACCAACTTCATGGAAAACACATTGTTCACCCTATAGAAATTGGCGTAGTTGTTGTGCAGTTGCAGGTTAGGGTAGAAATCATAGATTTGAATATTGTCATCAAAATCCTTGACATGTTCCAAATCGTGCTAATATTTTGTGCATGCTAGGGCATAAACCAAATATGATGACATGTAGAAATTTATGTTCAAGGGAAATTGATTAATTAACTGGTGGATTCAGTCACTAATAATCCTGACCCAGTCTATGTAACCATACTCAACATAAATCACTTGAACAAAATAAAACATCTACTCATCTAGAGTAATTGCATCTTCATCTCCCCTCAATATATGTAATAATACAATTATGTCAGAAATTTCTCCTTTAACACATGTGTGAATGATGGTTTTGGGCAATTTTGACTGGCCTTTCCTCGGTGGGTAAAACCAATTCTTGGTAATTTATATTCTGTTCACTCCCCTTTTCAAACTAAACTCTGCCTGGGAGGAAGTGAAATCCCAATGCGTGTATTCATCCCTTGCTAGTAGGTGAAATAAGTTTTGTATGGTATTCCTATCGAGGGTGACGAGGACTCCTTCATCTTGTGTCTTGATTTCTCTTGTATTGGGGTCATGCTGATTTATGCATTCCATAATCAAATCTACACATTGAGTTACAACGGGGAAACCAATGGCTTCTACCAGTCCGCTCTCAACCAATTTCTGTGTAATTGGATATCTATTGGGTTGTTTAATTCTGTTCTAGAATTCTTTCAAATTCACTTGACCTAATTTCGTGTTCCCAATTTCACTCAATGTACATTCCAACCCATTTAAATGATCATACCCAGGATTCTTGTACCTCATGTGCTTTGAAATAACAATAATTCAATAATTTGATCGAATTATAAACAAAGAAAGTGATTTAGAACAGATTAACTCACTAGAATTCAGTCATTGCTAGCTGTAAATGAAGAAATTTGATGCCCTAGCTTCACCTTCATTTCTAGCTTGACCTCCATAGAATGATTAAGGGAACTGTGTTCTCAAACCTTTTAATGGAAAGCCATTAGTTTCCTCCTGATGCGCCATTAATGTCAATCTTTTCAAATTAAATGCTCTATTTACTTTTGGGCAGTTGGAATATGTCAACCCATTTTGATTTAAAGTCAACCGCCACTTTTTAAATATCGTCAGAAATGACAGTGGTGCATGGAACCTCAGAATGGTAATGTAACTTAGTTCATCTTTCCTTTTATTCTAGTTCCATCTTTAGCTTCAAATTCCATCTCTCATTCTCAAAGTCCCTTTTATCTTTGCTCTTTTACTTTCACTATTCCAGTTTGACGTTCAGATTTTGCTGATAGTTCTTGAATTATAATCAACCTCTGCTCCTTTTAATTTTCACCTTCACCTTTCATGCCTTCCTTTCTTCTCTTTGCTTGACTTTTTCCTATTATGTAATGAGACTCTGAAAGTCATATTGGAACCTTCAATATGGGTTTTCCTTTGTATTTGTAAAGTTCCATGGAGCTTGTTGAATTCTGATGGTTATTCCAACACCTGGTCTTCTTTCTATCTTTCTTTGTTTTGCGTGCCTTCAAAGCCTCTTTTGATCTTTTGCTAGTTCCATCTCCTTTGTCAGGTTTTGACGATACTTATGGAACAAAGTCTTCTTTTTGCCAAGCTTACTTTATTCCATGAACTAGTTTGTCTTCCTTTGATCCTCTGCGGGTTCCATTTCCTTCTTCGGATTCTAACAACGCTTCCAGAAGTGGTTATTAATTTTGAAGCTTGATTTCATATAGGAAAAAATACAACTCTGGCTTGGACTTAACGAGAGATAAGATCGACTAGAAGAAGTTTACGTGACTAAATAAAGGCTAGTTCTAATGACAGGGTCAAACTCCGATACAAGTTCCAGAACCATACTTAAATTTTGACAAATGATAAAATGAACCAAGACAAGAAATTCAAAAGATGAAAAAGCTTGACTTAGATCATTTTTTGCTTACGGGTGGGAAAAATGGGGCAACACTTATCATTCTATTAACTGCCTACATACATAGATTACCCTTATTGCATCTTATCTCCTCCTAGTTCCTTCAATACAAATTACATCAACCATTTATTCCATTCCTAGAAAAGGAGAAACCCTCAATACTTGAGTTTTATTAAGCCTAGTGGTTACTTTCTCCTTCTTAATGTAGTGTGTGTGTGTGTGTGTGTGAGAGAGAGAGAGAGAGAGAGAGAGAGAGAGAGAGAGAGATGATTCCTAGTTTTTAATTATTAATTCTAGTGAACATTCCACCTACAATAAAATCATATACATACACATATACAAAATTTCCATTTCATTGCAACAACAAACCCCAAACCCTCAGATTTACAATAAACAACCTACAAAATCCTCATATCTTGCAACGTCTTTTATTCTTTTACGCATTCCACCAATTCAACTCCTAAGGTTATAACACCAAAACCATGACTCTGATACCACTTGAAAAGAAACTTGCAACCAATAGAAGAAGATTTTCACATTACCTATTTAAGTTTTTAAATAAATAAACACTTTGAATCCACATGTGCAAAAAAAAATAGACAACATTCCCACAAAAATGTGACACACGATATACCTTGGGAAAATCTCACGAGGGAAAAACCTAGCATCCAAAAGTATTTATCATCCATGTGTTATTCAACAATACAACATTACAATACACTATGAATGCCTTCAAAGCCCCAACCATAAACAAGCAAAGAATCACACATCCCATGCCATTTTCCCATTCTCCATAAATGCTACATATGATTCACCTCAAAAACTACCCTTGTGGTTTCTTTTATAGAAACAAGCTTCTACAAAATCACCAAGTGGTATTACATAAACCATGTTCTACCTAACCCCTTGATGCCACATTCAATATTGGGCACTTCATTAATTTATTTCTCCAATATTAAATAACTACATTAAATAACATTATATGTTACTATGTAACATCAAGTGGCCTCGAGAATATCTTCATGTTGCATGTCCATCTAGGTGCTCCTAGGTGCAATATTTACATAATAAAATAAAATATTACAATAATATGCAATTACCATGCAAGGTGTACAATACCTATTTCCCAACAAAAAGTTCTCCATCACGTGATATTGCTCTGATACCAATTTATGCAATCTAGTGTATGGATTTGATCAAATTGCCAGTAGCTAGCGGTAATCTAGTAGCTAGCGGTAATCTACTCTATGGCAGATGAAATTCAGTCAACACAAATCTAAACACTGGACAACAAAGTTCTTTATTCAAATTTCATTCATCACACTTTTATAAAGGAAAAGGTCCACAACATGCAAATTGTTCAACTTTATTGACATAAAAGTGGTATTTGTGCTTAGAATTTGAGGATGATGTAAACTGATGAAATGTGTAAAACTGGATGAAGTTTATGCCTATAATTTTTATATTTTTTTTTTGAACAAGAATTGACATAGTTTTTTAATTTTTGAAGTCCATTTTTTAATTGCTGAAAACTGCTAAAAATCTGGGGTCTAGTTCCCACCAAACAAGTATATGCAAATAATCTAATTTCCTCTGATTTGAAAATATATTATAAAAAAAAGGTATAGCTAGTGCATAAAAGAATAAAGAATGGTTTTCAATGTATATTTTCTCCGTTATAACTGCTCAAAGTTGAACTTATCTGAATCAACAGTTTTCATCTCCCACCAAATTTACCCTATCAAATCTACACCATTCAGAAAAAAAATTACATATTCTTGAAGAGGACTCTCTCCTCTAGTGCTAAATATAAATTTTAAATTATTTTGATATGATTTACTATTTTTATTTATTTATTTGAAGCAACATCTTCTCAAATGTTGAAATACCTACTTGTTGTATTTTGAAATTATAATACATTAGATCTTAATCAAAATACTATTAAATTTATATGACAATAATCTTGACTCTGAGCTCTACAAAAGGGTATTTTTTAAAAATATCATTAAAAAGAGTAGGGGTTATTGACACATCACTTTTTTGAAATAATTTTATTGCTTTGGTAATTGGACCCAAATTGGTATAAAACATGCATTTAATAGACATTTCCAATTGGAAAAGTTTAACCACTTATCTAACTTAGCTAGAATGAATCTAGCTAGACTAGATGTTTGACGAAAATTAATTTTTAGTTAGAAATACTCAAATTTAGCTATGCTGATAAGTGGTCCTGAAACGTGACACAACTTTGTGCTTTTACCCCTACTTTATGGCAGCTGAACTTCAGTCAACACAAATCTAAACACCAGACAACAAAGTTCTTTATTCAAGTTTCATTCATCAAAACATGAACTTACCAAGATATAAATATGAATTTCTTCAAGTATTTGGTCCATCCAACATTCACCCTATTCTTTTGGTTCCAAATTAGATTTATTGTGTCTTCCTTCCTGTATAATATCTTATTAAGTTTGCAACTACTAGGATTCTTTCCTCAAATTGTGCCTTGTTTCTTGTCTCTGCAAAAATGGATTTTTAAGCTTCTACTCCTTATGCCCTATGCAATTTCTTCCCTAAACACATGCACACACATTGTTGTCTTCTTTCTTTTATTTTTCTTAAAAACTGCACGTTAGCTCTTCACTTTCCACTCACTCCTCTCCCTTTTTTTCCTTTGCAAAGCTTTCCATTGACTATTTTAATAGACTCCAACAACCATGCCCTCCATCTTCTAATAACGTTCAACTTTCTATTATTAATCTTATTCAAAAATTTTATCAATTTATTATTTATTTTAGAAGAATGAAACTCTGGCTTAGTTGACAATTTGAAATGAGGTCTTTGCCAAAATAAAGGTTATGAGAAAAACAACAAAACTAAGAAAATAAAACCAAATTGAGTTGCTTTGACAATACTTTTGCATCACAATTCTGTAGAAACTGATGAAATATCAGATTCAAATCCAAGATCCAGCTGTATGCAAAAAACCTGTCACAAAGAATGAAGCAAAAGGAGGAAAAAGCAAAACTCAGAAGTTACTCAAAAAGTGAGAGCAAAATTATTATCTGAATTAATGAAAAAGAATTACAAGGTTCAACCTATAAAGGTGAACGAAACCCTAAAAGGTAAATACTAGGTTGCGCATTATTAATTAAGAATTAATTAATAACGCACCTA
>MU214138.1:220999-235454 GCA_018584345.1 Thuja plicata | reverse complement strand
TCTTCCCTGACCCACTGCATGTAATCTGATAAATCGAGAGAAGGTTTGCAGAGAGAGATGGAACATACAATACATCATTGAATGTGCCATCCTGAATGCTGACCGAACCTGTCCCACAGACTGTCTGTACAGTGTTATTCCTCATGAGAATATGAGGAATAGGAGAAGTCTCAAAAGAAGAGAACAAATCTTGAGAAGATGCCATATGGTGAGAAGCACCGGAATCCAGTATCCAAGGGACCTGTGAAGGGGATGCAACAGATGTCCGTAATGCATGACCCTGTCCAAAATCCTGTCCAGATGTCGAAGATGAGGCAGAAGACTGAAAAGCAGACCCCTATGAGGTGGAAGAGGATGGAGAGGATATAGTGCTCTTCTGTAGGAGAGCTTGCAAATCTGCAATCTGTTTCTCATAGCCATCAAATCTCTTCTGATAACACTGGGACTCATCATGGGACCCCTTCTGACAATAAAAACAAGTGGGGTTCTAAGTCTTCTGTTTCTCCTTCTTAGAAGAAGATGGTGGGCCAGTAGAGTGCTGAGAAGAGGAATTAGATATCTACTTCGACTTTGGCTTCTGTGTATCCTGAGATGACTTGGCAAGCAATGCCTGTGACTGTGAACCTGTAAGAGAATCCATCTGACTGAGCTTGGACTGCTCACGTGTCAACCTGTCACAGAAGGTCTCAAAAGAGGGCATAACATGTCGAGTACCCAGAGCATCCATAATGGAGTAGAAGGTAGAAGTGAAAATCTGATAAGGACCGCGAAGCTTGGAGAGTATCAGGAAGATAAACTCATCATCTGACTTCGTCTTTCCAGCAACCTGTAGAATAGATCGAAGAGACTTGAACTTCATCAGGAAGTCCTCAATGCTGGGGAATGAGTCAAGTGCCAAGGAGGTGAACTCTGCATCTATCTGGAGAATCCTGAACTGATCCATGGTGCCAAAAAAGGTGGAGAACTTGTCCCACATATCCCTGGGTGTAGTCAGACCATCCAGGTGGAACAACAACCCATCTGAAATGTTCATGGCAATGAGGCCCATTGCCTCATCCATCCTGTTTCTATGCATAAGCGCCTCATAAGGCCTCTGAAGAAATGGCTGAGCTGCATCCATGCAGGACCATAAACCTCGTGACATGAGGAGTCTGGTCATGTGTGGCTTCCATGTGTGGTAGTTGTAAGGTGTCAGTCGGGCCACAGAGGGGTCCGACATTGAAAGAAGAATAAGACGAAAGTAGAAGGGTCTTTCTGAATGAAATGACAGAAAGTAAAATGCACCCCCCACAATGTATAATCCTATCCCTTGTACACCACAAATTACAATGAAAGCACAAGAAACGAGAAAAAACCTGAGTTCCAGAAGCAGAACAAGAGCACAAACAAAGGTATGCCTTTGACTGCAAAAATTGGCAAGCAAATAGAAAAATCAGGAAATGATACCTGCACCAATGCGACGGGCTCAGAAACACCTTTCCGACGATATTTCATTTTCCGAAAAAGGACACTGTATGCCCAAGTTATGAACAAAAAACCAACAGGTACCCTGAAAAATGAGCTCGCTGAAAAAAAACAGTCATTGGGCTAAAATTGACGCCTGTACGGATGTCACCGAACTGTTTGAGCGGCGCCGCCGGCGGTGGTGGTGGCCGGGCGGTAGCCGGGTGGCCCGTGGGTGGCGCTGCGACCGGGCGGCGCAGTGGCGGCGCGGCCGGCGGAGGCGGCGCGCGGGCTGGGAGGCGGTGGCGGGTGAGCCGGGTGCGGGCGGTGGAGGAGCTGAGCGCCGGTGGCGGCGGGCCCCGGCGGTGGAGGGGGGATGCGCGGTGGAGCGCAGACCAGGGGCGGCGCGGAGGCTGCGCGCCCGTTTTTAATTAAAAAAGTGGTTTTTTAATTTTTTTTTTGAGTTTTTTCTCGATTTTTGAGCCTGTACGGCCCTAGGAGGCTAAATTTTTTTCCCTGTGGTCACAGAGGCCAAAATAGTCAAACTTTATATGTTTTTCGACTCTCCCGGGCCTTCTGAGTGCAATGGCAAAGTCTGTTTTGGCTCAAATGACTCTGAAAAATTACAACCCTCTAGATCCAATGTAGAAAACACAAGAAAACCCCAGAAAGAGAGGGCTTGATCCACAGCTCCAAAACAACTTGAAGAAGCTGCAGCAGCAAGGCTCTGATACCATGTAGAAACTGATGAAATATCAGATTCAACTCCAAGATCCAGCTGCATGCAAAAAACCTGTCACAAAGAATGAAGCAAAAGGAGGAAAAAGCAAAACTCAGAAGTTACTCAAAAAGTGAGCAAAATTATTATCTGAATTAATGAAAAAGAATTACAAGGTTCAACCTATAAAGGTGAACGAAACCCTAAAAGGTAAATACTAGGTTGCGCATTATTAATTAAGAATTAATTAATAACGCACCTAAGAGAAGCTTAAGCAACTAGAGTAATAATACTCTAACAAATTCTAGCATATGGTCATTACTAGTTGATGTGGGCATTTGAAGTTTTAAACTATGTATCAAAGGATATCATCTTAGGCCAATTTTATCATCATAAAGTATTAAATAATTTAAAAAAAATGGTCACACTCATTGGTATTTGTTTACATCTATCTTAGTTAATATAGTCAACAAATATCAACATCCATTCTTGGTCTATCTCTTTTTCAAAACTATCAAATCAACCTCAAAGGCCTACTATCATATTTTTTTTCATAGTTTCCTTTGTACATAATAAGATCCCAATGATGCTCTTTAGCGCCACACTTTCTTATGCTCATGTAACTCTATGGTGAATGTGTGCTCTAATCAGATTTTGCATTGTATAGAATCACATTTCGCAAGAAAAATAGTGTTTTTTAGTCGAAAGTACACTTGTAATCACATCTCAATATCAAGAAATTTTTAAGATCTAGTCATTATAAATTTCTATTCACTAATACAATTCTATATTTTAACTTTCCACTCTCTATCACAATATTTCAATATGCAAAATCAACATCACTTCAATTTCCAAACAAACTCTAAATTCATCTTAATTATTTTAACCTTTTTTATTCAGCTTATTACTCTCGTTCCAACCTTCTTAACACTATTCTTCTTGCACTAATAATTCCAATAAGGGGATTCCACTTGCTCCCCTTTGTAATCCTAATGATAATATTGCCCATATTGTTAAGGAAAGATTGTTTCTCCTCCTCTTCTCCCAAACTCTTCATCTTAATTATTTTAACCAATTTTTTTATACAATCCTAAAACTATTTAAAATAAATCTAATAAATCATCTCTATTCTTTTCTTGAATGTTTCCTATAACTAATCTTTTATAATAAAATTCACAAACTATTTTGATAAACCATCATAGTCTAAAATAAAATCCTAAAACTTTTTTAAACAAATAAACATTTTCACCTAAGAAACACCGAACAGATCTTGGTGATCCCCTTTTCTGGAATCGTCATGGGCTGATCAATTCCCATGCAACGGATGCCGATTTCATCTATGTGAATTGTTGGCGTTATTCTATTGCACAGTTATTCTATTGATGCAATCGAAATTGCTTGGATGTCAATTCAGACAAAGAAGTCTTGGCATGGGGCGAAGACATAAAGGTCCATCACGGAACTCGCATCCACAACCTTCAAAAATAAATTAATAAATAATTAAAAGTATTGGGAATATATTTCAATTTCTAGAAGCCTTAATTGATATAATTGCTGAATTCTAATCGATTTAGAGAAACAGTAAAAATTACCCAAGTATATTCCAGGTGTTCAATATTTGGAATACAAAATTCTCTGTGACAGACCCCTTGTAACCCAAACTGGCTCTCTGTTTGTCGTGGGGCGCCAACCTGTCTGTGTCCGTACTGCTAATTTTATTGTGGAGCGTCTGCCTACAATTGGTTCCTTTAACTGGCCTTTTCGTGCTAAATTTGTCGAATCCAACAGCTCAGCTTTTTGGCTTGATTCTACAAACAGAGAAATTCAGGTGGGTATGCAGGAATTGCTTATAGACATTTCTGAATAGGTTTCTAGTTGATGTGGGTTTGTTTTGGAAAGCATTTTGCCAAACTTCATGATGTGGGTTTGATTTAAAAACAATTTTCCTATGCTAGTTGGTGTGGTTCCATTTGATGAATTTTCCTAGGTATTAATGTGGGTTTCAGCGGAATAGGATTTTCCTAAGCTTGTTGATGTGGGTTTGATCCAGAGTTGAATTAGGAATTGATTATTGTGGTGGAGAGGAATGGGGGTTCCAGTTGACCCCTCTGTGGTTGATCACATGGGGCCGCTGCGTTCGTTCTTGGTCAGGATGGGGCTGGGCAGTACATCAGATCACTCTTCAGTGGTTGCGATTACTTTAATGGTTACTCTTCTCTGTGCCTGCATTGTAATTGGTCATCTTCTCGAGGAGAATCGATGGATGAACGAGTCTATCACGGCTGTGATTCTTGTTAGTAATGAATTGTATGCTAAGTTGATTATTATTTTTGGCTAGACAATCAGTATAATAATCAGTGATTTAATGTTCTATTCTTTTAAATTTTTACAGGGTGTCTGTACTGGAATAATTGTATTGCTTTTTAGCCGAGGAAAAAGTTCTCATATATTGGTGTTCAGTGAAGAGCTGTTCTTTATTTATCTTCTTCCACCTATAATATTCAACGCCGGGTATGACATGAAAAAACTGTTTCTTTGTTTTTAAATATTTTAGTTTCAAACCAGCAATTATGATTTCACGTTTGATTGAGCTTTTCATGTTTTCATTTTAGATCTGTAATTCCATGAAACTACCTAGGTTCCAGCATCTGGTTCGTGATGTCCGGATGTATATTCCATTCTCATGTAATTGGTTAGTGTAAATTCCTCATAACAGGGACGAACTGATAAGAATTAGTTGCAGTGATCTACACACTGAGTAGATGTCAGGCCTCTGGTTGTCAACTTCAGGATAGCCAAATTCAAGGAAGAGGACAAGACACAAGTAGATAAAATACAGTTTCAACTCGCTTCTTCTTTGTTTTTCGCAGCAGAAACATGCCAGTCTTCTAGGGATTTCTTTCCAGAGCCTTATAAACATATATTTAGAAAGCAATGTTTTTCAACCGGTATATAATTTTATTTTTGGTTTTTTTTGATGCATTAATTGAGGTTTCTATAGGGGGTTCCCACCTAAGAAGAAGGATTCCACACAAAATCAAAGTTCACAAATTATTACCGATCCCAAGCAAACAGAAGGTACAGCAAAGCCCACCAAAATTGGGCTATGGAATACCGCCAGGACAGGGACCTGAAGCTAGGGGAATAGGGGAAATGACATCCTTTAATTACACAATTTTGTGGCAAATGATATCAATGATATCCCACTCTTTGGGCAAGAGCTAAGTCTGGAGGAGAAGGGGCATTGATTGGCCACTTCATTGGCTAATTTGTTAGCAAGCAAATCAGATTCACAAAAAAATGGCTGATCTGAACATGATCAAAAGAACTACATTGATTTCTTGTCTCATCAGTTATACTCAATCTTCAACTAATCTGATGTTTTACAAAGCCATTAACACTGGCAAGAGAATTCCTTTCAACCTGCAACTTCACCCAGAGGCTACAGCCACTCTTAAACCTTCTAACAGCAGTTGAGCTTCCGCTTCCTTGTTCATTCTTGAATGTTAAAAAAACCAGAGGCACCTTTGACAAAATCTCTGCTTGGAAGCAAAAAATCACTCCTGCTCCTGGTTCTCCTGGGGTGCCAATGGCATCCCCACAAAATCTCATTTTTATGAAATTAGCCTTGGGGGAGATACAAAGGGAATCTAATCTATGTTCCTTCCAAGACCAAACATCACTTTAACAGGGGTGGGAATGACTAAATGCCACTTCTTCCTGGTATATTTATTCAAGCCATGAAAGATTACTCTCTTCTTTATCCAGGCAAAAAACCTGCACAATGTGATGTACCCATCAAACACCGGCAATATTATCTTCAGTTACTGCAAATGCTTACCATTCAGGGAGAAACTATCAGACAATAATGATCGTATATTAAAACATTGAAGTAATATAATAAATAAAGCAATTTGTTTGTATGACGGAAGTTTCTACGATATGAAGACGGCAACGATAATTTCTATTAACGGCATGTTGCTACTTCAGAAATGGTATTCCACTGAGGTAATTACATTTGTAATTGTAAGACCAGAAAAAGACATAGTAAGCATATTTAAGAGTAACCACAAAACCCTAAACAATATGCAAACCTATCTAATCCTATCATAAAAGCCACTTGAAAACAAAGAATTCAAAATAACATAAAACTCCCTTTCAAGTGTAGCTCTCATGTTCTCCTTTCTTCTCCATTGAATAAATTTGATGTTGCTCTTTGCCAATGACAAAATGCACAAAAGTTTTAAAGCAAAAGCGATAGCAAGAATACTAGGAGATAGTGGTTAAAGAAAGAAGACAAAATGAGCTCAATTTATAGGAGATTGAATAGGGATCTTGACTTGAAAGGGGATAAAAAGGGACAAAGGACAATTTGATAAAAGAACTAGATGAAATCCATCATGACAAAGGTGGAGTTTGACCAATTGATAAAGGGGGTAATTGGATAGAGGGACATAGGGACCAAGTCAAGATCCTGTTTTCAACATCATAAAGAAAGACTCTAGGATTTGGATTCTTTATAAGATTTTGGAAAGTTTTAAAGGGATCTAAATGCAATATGAGGACTTGCAATGCAATATGAGGACTTGCAAGGCAATATGCAACTATAGTGAGGGTTTAATGCAAGAGGATTAAGATTGCAAATGCAAGGGGACTAATGCAATGTATGCAAAAGGATTATGATGTGAAAATGCAGAATGAAGACTACTATGCATACCAAAAGGCTCCAAGGTGAATGTTTGAGATTCCATATGTTCACAAATGTTTGAGACAAGGTGTTTTGGACAAAGTCAAAGTGCTTAAGAATGTTTGGGAATGTTTTGAATGAGATTTGTGTTTAGGAGTGTTTTTGAAGTTGTTCTTTAAAATTTTGAAACACCCACACAAGACATGTTAGACAAAATGGCTGTTGTAAAATTTCAAACAAACACACCGCAACTTAGGCAAGCCAGGACAGTATCTGCTGAATTCCCACTTGAACAAAGTTCAGCCGCGCCTACTCATAGTGGACAACTTAGAAGCTTGGAGGCATGGGCTCCTTCTTACAGTGCACTCACTTCTTAGGCACACCAAGCTTCGAATCCCAAGGGTAATCACTTCCCAAGGGACTGCTGTCTCTACTAAGAGCCGCAAAAATGTGGGATGTCTTAGTCGGTCTCGGACCTTCTGTGCCAACAGATAGAGGGTTTTATGGGGCCACTATAACAAGAGGTTTTTAATCAAAGCATCCATTCCAAAGATTGCTTGTGAATCATACAAGGCAACGTGGTAGCGCAAGCGCTATTGAGACATATAGCCCCACGAATACCAGGCACAAGCGATCTTAGGCCTCTGAGACATTAATCGAAGAGGTATTTGATTATAGTGAGTCGGAAGAGGCTGGCTTTGCCTTGTTCCCACTTGGGCAATCCCACTCATCGGCTCTGCTAAAGCTCTCGAAAGGTAGCCACTCAAGAAGAATTGTATGAATTTCTCTTACACCTAAGATCTATGAAGGCGAGGGGAGAGGATACGTTCACACAATTCTTAAGATTTACAAATCTAAAAGACACTTCAAACACATAAGAAAAGTGATTCCTTTTAAGCACCAAAATTGAAGTGTTTTTTAACTACTGAAAGCAGACATGAAAGTTTTGGAAGACACACAAGGTCTTCGTCATGCGTCCTGCATCAAATACATAGTAGTTTATCATTCATTCTTCATCCCACGATTGCCAAAATGCTGCACAGATTATTAGTAACACAGAAATCATGCATATCAAGTGCCAAAACAGATTTAGGAATGAAAAGACTCAAAATATAGCATCAAAATCACTCATTTTACCAACTGCGCAGGAAAAGCAACCAATTGCACAGATCAGAGGACCAAGTGTGCAGGACAGAGGACCAAGTGCGCAGGAGCAGAGGACCAAGTGCACAACACCTAACCAAGTGCGTATGAAGCCTGACCAAGTGCACAACTTGTCATCAGAGAGCTAAAATGAACTGAAAACATGCAAAATTGATATCGTTTGACCATATCAGGCATTTAGGACTCAGTAAACATGCATCTAGGGTTCATTTTAGGCCATTTAGGAATGATTTGAAAAGATTGAAACCAATTTTGGAACCCCTAATTAGTCTATGTGCAGATTGAATTGACTTTGGAACAACTTAACCAAGCAAAACTGCAATCAACCCTAAACTAGTTGAATGTTCATTTTATGTTCCCAAATCAAATGCGAATGTTCATTTTAAGATCCTTTTCAACTTAAACAACTTGATTTGACACAATTGAATCAATTAGGACCCCTACTTAGGCTAGATTGTGAGCTTGAATAGAATTGAAAGAAACTGATTGACTAGCCTTGCATGGAATCCTAAACTAGATAAAGTTCATTTTAGGGGCACCAAACTTGAATGTGAGATTCATTTTTGTTAAATTATAGCTCCGATCTGATTGACTCATCAACACACACACACACACACACGCACAGACACACACATTTGAATGAATTATATTGGTCAGATTCGATATGATAGAATGAATCGACTTGAGTCGATTGCATTCAATATATATTTAACATGTATTGGATCGGCTTTTAATATGGTTAATACCATATGTTACAATAACTATCATACGATAGTTATACATAACACATATTATATGTTACGATAATTATCGTATGATAGTTAGACGTAACTATAACAAGTGAAATCGACATAGTCGATACCGTTCATAAGTGGTGAATGTATTACGATAACTATCATACGATAGTTATACGTAACACATATATTATATATGTGTTACGATAACTATCCTATGATAGTTATACGTAACATAATACTGTTACGGTTTATAATATATAACACGGTTTGTAATACGTAAACAATAGTTACGAAAGGGCATGAATATGTAAGACATAACCCTACGTGGCTTAAGCCACGTACAGTCATGTCTCTACATAGACATGACTTTTATATTATGTATATAAACATAATCGTATGTGCTGTGGTAATATATCAATAACAGTGTGCATATCATTACCACAACAACATACGAAATACATATCTCTGCAATTATAATTCAATAATTATAAATACATATATATTTACCCAAGATAATATTTTGTGAACAGCACAATAAAGAATATTGAATTCTCTCTAATAAAGATCTCAATTCCTAACAATTTTAAGTACGCAAACTGAAATATGAGGTTCATTAACCAAATTAGGGTTCATTTAGGGTTCATTACAACTTTAGAATCGAAAGAACAGAAAGCAGAAAGCATAAAATGCATAACTACTTCCTAAACCCTAATGTGCTGATCCTAAGCCCTCAAAATGCATTCAGGGTGACTAACTACACAACAAGATTGACCAAGTGCGAAACTCTGGGCACCAAGTGTGCAAAACTAGGAACCAAGTGTGCAGAACCTAGCCAAGTGCGCAGGACTTCTGACCAACTGTGCAAATCTCTTCCAGGACCCTATAAATGCATAAAAACATCAAAATCAATCAGTTAAAGCACGTTTCACGTCGGGTTCACCAATTGTAAGACCAAAAAAAGGCATAGTAAGCATATTTAAGAGTAACCACAAAACCCTAAACAATATGCAAACCTTTCTAATCCTATCATAAAAGCCACTTGAAAACAAAGAATTCAAAACAACATAAAACCCCCTTTCAAGTGTAGCTCTCATGTTCTCCTTTCTTCTCCATTGAAATGGATTTGATGTTGCTCTTTGTCAATGACACGATGCACAAAGATTTGAAAGCAAAAGTGATAGCAAGAATACTAGGAGATAGTGGTTAGCAAATGAAGACAAAATGAGCTCAATTTATAGGAGATGAAAGCCCAAATTGCAAAATTAGCAACTTGAATGTGCAAATTTCCAATTTGCATCACTTATGACACTTGGTAAAAAGGAGAGGGAAATTTGTCATATAATTATTACAAATTATGACACAATGAAGGCCAAATTAGTGGGTGGAAAGGTGTAAGAAAGGTGGAAGGGAAGGTGTAAGAGGTGAAGCTAATCAATAGGAGATGGAGGCTAGAAAATAGAAAGGGGATAAGTGAGGTGGATTTATGAGGATTTAAATTAATTAAGAATTCAATATTCCTCACAAAAGGTAATTAGCATTTATGATATTCAAAATTCCATAAATTGGGAAATTAGCCAATTAATTAATAGGTCATTAATTAATTGTAGAGACTTAGGATAAGGTATGAATAAATTATAATTTATTCATAAAAGCTAGGGATAAATCATAGGCCATTCATCCCAAGAGGACAAATTAGCGGATTATTGGCCGAATCGAAGGCATTAAAGCACAATTGAATTGATTTTGATGATATTGATAAGGATTCTGATAGTTCTGAGGCATTGATGAACTTTGACAATGCGCTCAAATAATGATGTTTGAAAATGATTAAATAGCATCAATGAACTTGGATGATGCCAAAGGATTGATAAAGATAAGGAGACATCGATGGACTTGGACAATGCTCCCGAAATAATGATGATCTGAAATAGCATTGATGAACTTTGACAATGCTATTGAATTGATGATGATAGGTTGATAGCGATAGCATCGGTGAACTTGGACGATGCTATCAAATGGATGATGAAAAGAGATGAGGCATTGATGAACTTGGACAATGCCCTAGGACTATGAGATTGGATTAATGACGACGGGGCTGACCGGATTTGAAAAGGATTTGATCGATTTGAAAAGTAATTTAATTAGGCATCGATGATCTTGGACAATGCCCTAGAATGATTAGAATGAGTCCAAAATGATCGTGGACTGGTGAGGAAGAGATTAGGACTGATTTGAATTGATTTAGGATGATTTGATATGGTTTAGGAACGTTTAGGATGAAATAGGATTGGTTTAGGAAGATTTAGGATCGATTGGGATCAATTAGGAAATGATCAATTCGGCCAAGAGGACAAAAATATTAGCAATTAATTGAACAATTCACAATATTCAATTAATGATGAAAGACACAATGTTGTCATATAGTGAAAACCCTATGTGCAACATAGAGGAATAATTAGAACGCAAAACAATGTTTCAATTGTAATGCCGAAAATGTTAAACACACAGACTAGTAGGCCTTTCTATTTTTTAGCGTCTACAATAATAATCAATTCTTAGTGTTACTAAGGCAAATTCATCACAGGTCAGGGAGAAGCGATTCAAAAAAATTAAAGAGGAATAAACCGATAAAGAGAAAAAATATGATCATCGGGAGTTTGAAGACTAAGCACCATTGATTATATTAATTGACATTGAGCGGTCAATCAAATTAAAGAAATAACAGTGATTGACTATAAGGACAACAATTATGATATATTCATCAAAGAATATCAACTCAGGTAGTGATAACATATGCGATGTAAATAATTAACGACAACTATTGGTTAGGATATAATAGAAATCCTTAATCTTGAAGAAGATTCAATCAATGTATTATGAAGAGGTGCGAATGGAGAGAAGAGACATGCCTCTCAAATTGCATCCACTCCCATCGCACAAGATATAAAATGGAGATCAATCTCACTCAATAGGGGAAAAAACTCATAGAAACCTTTATCTCTTTTTGGTATCCATAGGAACTGCTTAATTGAGCACTTGCCTTTATCATTGGAAAGAAAGGAAATAAATAGGAATAAGAGCGATGAGAGAATATCTGATCAAGAGCAACAAATGATAATAATAGGAGTAGCAGATAGAATATAGCAAATATATATTATTAAACAACAATCCTCATTAAGGAATGAAACTTATTCTTAAAGGGCAGAGTTTAATATAATCTGAACCCTATTGAGAAAGGTTGTGACTTTGATCATTAAGGAGATATAAAGATTGAATGGGAAGAAAAGGAATAGAATAGAAAGAGAATCAGACTACAAGAAGGACATGGTATTTTTCAGCAGATCGATTCCTTAATATCAGGAAGAGGATAACTATAGTCATCTCCGAACCTAGAGTATTAATATTATTCTTGGTAATGCAGAAATGGTGCTTAATATACTTATGTGATTTTATAATGCAATCTTTGTTTATTGTGTTAATAAATATTACAGATATGAATTCTACTTGACAGTAGTCTGTCACAAAGAAATGTGAGGAAGTCTGCAATTGAGGGAGAGCCGCTAAAGGCACCCTATTGCAGTATTAAATGAGGGAGAACCGCTATGGGCACTGTATTGCAGTGGTAGTTAAGGGAGAACAACTATGAGGGCACCCTACTGCACTGTAATTGAGAGAGAACTGCTAAGGGCACCCTATTGAAGTGCCAGTAAGGGAGAGTAGCTATGAGGGCACCCTACTGCACTATAGTTAAGGAGGAACCGCCAAGGGCACCCTATCACAGCCCTACTCCATTGCGATTAAGTGAGAACTGCTATGGGCACACTATTGCAAGTACCTTCCCAACCCATACATTGGGAGCTAGTGGTGAATCATAGTTAACTCCAACCATGGAAGAATGGAGGAGGACGTATAGAGGGAGAATCGTTGACTTAGGGCACCCTACCATGCCTCCTTACTCTGTATCTTCTATTATTGGAATTCACATACAACTTAAGTACTGCATAATGATATATTTTCTTTAATGTTTACATTATTATTTAATCCTAATATTAATATACATATATGTATTCTTTCGTATGTTGGCATTCGTGTTCATGTGGTGTGTAGGTTTCAAGTTATGGATTACATAATTGAAGAAACCCTATATATGGTAAGCCCTAATCCTAATCTGTGGCAATTGTGATTATTAGGGCAAATTCTAGGGCAAATCAGAAAGGGGACATTACACACAAAATGAAAAAACCTAGTCAGAGCTTTTACAAAAGCGACACTCCCATGGAAGAGAAGAACCTTTGAAGATTCATTGATTTTACTCCAGCTAAACTTCCACAAGGTACTATAGAAAATAATTTTCTACATGAATTTTGGCATGGAGTTCCTTTCGGCCAGCTAGAAATATGACGGCTCAAACTAGCAAGAAAGGCTCAAACCATATTTAAACTAGAAAGAAGTCCAAATACTTTGAGAATCAGAGCAATGCAGGAAAATATGATCAACCATTTCTACCTCACAGCAGTAGAGGACACATCTAGAAGGGCCCTCAAGGCCTCTTTTCCACAGATTGTTAAATTTGTCTGTCCCACCCATTCAAACATATGCATTGCATTTAGGAGTAGCTTTTGAGTTCCACGCAAGATCAATAGTTGTGTCTCTAAGAGGAGGCAAGTCTCAATTCTGTAATTATTTATAATCGTGGCTAACCTTGTAATTCTTAGACGAATGGCCATTTTAAACTGTTGATGTGGTGGTTGTTAGTCACACACAACACAGATAGATTTCTACATAATGTCATCTCTCTTGAGCGATTTTAAATTCAAACAGAATTTTACATTCCAAGGCTTTGATTGTCAGTTTTTGACTCAGTAGTTTCACTCAGGGTTCATTGTATTTAACTCGGTCTCCAGGAGATGGGGGTTACTTGGAGGCTGGTACCGATCACATTAACTTTGCATGGATTTCTATATTGTCCAAAATATCAGCACGAAACATTATGCAGGCTTATTTTATTTATTTGCCTTCCTTTTTCTTTCCTTATAATGTATTTTTCCCTAAGTTTTCTGGCGGGAGATGTCAATTTCTGGTCAGGGGACTTTGGAGATGACAACTAAAAGAACCCTGTGCGTTGGGAAGTTTCTGGAGACATCTCCGGTGTTGATGTTTACAGTGGCGGGAGATATTGTCTTCTCAATTTAAATTAATAAATAAATAACAAGGCAAGTTTGCCTTGATTGCAAATGTTATTTTATATTATTTTTATTTCTCAAAAGAGACCGACCTAGATGAAGAGTCGCCCAGTTTTGTATATATACAAGGTGATGTTCTTTCATTCATATAATCAATTCACTCTTATTCAATTTCGCACCTTCAAGGAGAAGTTCACATTTTTTGCAGCAGATCGTCATCTTTAGAAGCAGACCAGATTTCAAGGAGATTTATGCTCAGTTGTATTATGAAGAGATTATTATCATTTATTGTGTCAAGTTCGCCCTTGAGAAGGGTCTGATTTGTAAAACAGATTTCTACTCTTATTCATACTATATATAAGAGATATATTTTGCTGGGGTTTTCTCCCTCGAGGTGGGTTTCCAAGGGTATTTTCTGTGTTCATTGCTCTATGTGTTGTTGTATTTGTGCTTATTTCATTTCTGATCTTAAAATTTACATGGTTTTAGAGTAGGTCTAAGAAAATATCTGATCAGATTTGTT
>MU214138.1:165914-220937 GCA_018584345.1 Thuja plicata | reverse complement strand
GGGTATTTTCTGTGTTCATTGCTCTATGTGTTGTTGTATTTGTGCTTATTTCATTTCTGATCTTAAAATTTACATGGTTTTAGAGTAGGTCTAAGAAAATATCTGATCAGATTTGTTTAAGCAGTCAAGTAAACTTTTCATCTAGGGCAGATCTTGAAGGCAAAGTATTGCAGATCTAAGGTTGCAAATTATTTCAGACCTAAGGGCAGATCTTTGAAGGAGAATTTGTGCAGAAAAAGAAGATGGTGAACGGCGTCAAGGTAGAAGATAGGCTTGATGGAGCCTCAAACTTCAACTCTTGGAAACCCAGGGTACTCATTGCATTAGAGGAGAATAATCTTCTTGATTTTGTGGAAAGAAATATGCCCGAGCCTTCCGATGATACTAAGAAAATCCAGTGGAAGAAAAATGGCAGGAAGGCTAGAAAGATCATGATAGACTCCATGATGAATCACCTAGTACTGATCATCTCCAAGTTGAAGTCAGCCAAAGAAATGTTTGATACTCTAAAAGGATTGTATGAGATCAACAATACCAGCTGAGCCCTTGCCTTGAGACAACAACTTCACCATGTAAAAATGGATAAAGAAGATTTTGTCATCTCATTCTTTATGAAGATTACTGATTTAAGAGATCAGTTGAGCGCTATTGGGGACATAATTGTAGACAAAGATCTTGTTATGTTGGCACTAAATGGTCTTCCCCAATCTTGGGACCCTTTATCCAAAGCATCAGTGGGAGATCTAAGTTGCCCAAGTTCGATTGTCTTCGAGCTGATTGTAATCAAGAAGAGTCTAGTTTGATTGCAAGAGGAATTGGGCAAAACAATCATGATGTAGAAAATCAAGTTCCTGCTACACATACTTCTAGAGAAAGAGGCGAAGGAAGAAAGAGGAATAGAGACAAAGAATAAGATTCAGCCCCAAAACCGAAGAAGAAGAAGGATCTCTCTCTCATTTAGTGTTTCAGGTTTGACAAGTATGGTCACTTTGCTCGAGATTACAAATTAAAATCTACAAAACTTGTTACTATTGCGGAGATTGCCATGGGGACATCTTAGAAGGAGCCATGCTCTAATGTCGATTCAAAAGGTTTCTTATTCGAAAGTTGATTAGTTTCTTCAAAGCGAAGGAATTAACATTTAGAGGTAGACTGACAAATCTACAGAGACAACCTTGGACGAGGAGGTCAGGAGGTTGATGCTAGTACTTGGAACTTCAAAGGGAGTTACATCATCGTGAAGATTCCTTGTAGTGTATATTTCTCTGAGACGGAGAAATATGAGGTGAAAGCCCTTGTAGTGTGTATTTCTTTGAGACATAGAAATATGAGGTGAAAGCCCTTGTAGTGTGTATTTCTCTAAGATGGAGAAATATGAGGTGCAAGCCCTTGTTCATCTCTGAGAAGTGATGTCATGTTGAGGGACTCCACGATGACATCACGTTGAGAGACTCCGTGATGTACCCTTGTACTTGTGTTTCTTTCCACACATGGGAGTAGCCATGGTGGACGTCATGTTGAGAGACTCCATGACGATATCATGTTGAGAGACTTCGTGATGAACACTTGTACATGTGTTTCATTCCACACATGGGAGTAGCTGGTGGATGTCATGCTGAGAGACTCCATGACAGCATCACATTGAGAGACTCCGTGATGAACTCTTGTACATCTCTGAGATTGAGATGCAGTTTTTCACAATCGGGTGTAGCCATTGTGGATGTCATGTCGAGAGACTACATGACGAGGATTACTGGAAAAAAATACCTCCCTAGCTAAGAGGGAGTGTTGTTTTTTATAGTGGCGGGAGATTTTTTCTCAATTTAAATTAGTAAATAATTAACAAGGCAAGTTGGCCTTGATTGCAAATGTTATTTTATATTATTTTATTTCTCAAAAGAGGCCGACCTAGATGAAGAGTCGCCCAGTTTTGTATATATACAAGGTGATGCTCTTTCATTCACATAATCAATTCACTCTTATTCAATTTCGCACCTTCAAGGAGAAGTTTGCATTTTTTGCAGCAGATTGTCATCTTTAGAAGCAGATCAGATTTCAAGGAGATTTATATTCAGTTGTATCAAGAAGAGATTATTATTATTTATTGTGTCAAGTTCGCCCTTGAGAAGGGTCTGATTTGTAAAACAGATTTATGCTCTGATTCATACTATATATAAGAGATATATTTTGCTGGGTTTTTCTCCCTCGAGGAGAACGGTTTTCCCAGGGTATCTGCTGTGTTCATTGCTCTATGTGTTGTTGTATTTCTGCTTATTTCATTTCTGATCTTAAAACTAACATCTGGTATCAGAGACGTGTTTCCATCTCCAAGACGGAGATGCTTCTGGTATTGGAGATGCGTCTCCGTCTCCAAGACGGGTAACCATGATTTAACTGTTTTCAGAAAGGGGACCTATGTTTGCAATATTTATTTACTGGAGCCTTAAATGATGATGTCTCATTATCTAGGGTAATTCTATTTATATTTAACAGGTATTTGGCTGATACCAGCGATTCTTTCAAATGGATTTACAAAAATGAATTGATACTTTGAGCAGTTCTTCTGAAACTATCTGCTCATTTCTGATATTTTTTACCGATTTGCAAATTATTCGGACAAATTTATGAAGGTCAGTAAAGATTGGAATGAAATCTAATTAATTCTTTGGAAACTATCTGCTTATTTCTGCAAATCTTCGAAATCTTTCCAATATAGTTAACTTTCTCAAATTTTTTCTGATTTGTCTCAAGAATTTTGATTTTCAAAAGGATTTTGAAAATAGCAAAAGCTTAAGGGTTAGGAGAGAGAGTCTTAAGAAATTATGTTTCCAGTGATAACACATGAATACTTCTCAAGAAATGCAAATTGAGACCTAAACTGATTGTATTTCACGAGGTTAATTTGCGGCTACATACAACACAGTGTAAATCTTCAATGGAGGAACTTGCTACACAAAGAAACAACTTAAATGCACTTGAATCCAGCAAACAATTTGGTATTTCAAGAAATTATAAAAAGTTACAGTCACGTATGTTTTGCAATGAGGAAATGACCCAAAATGATCTCAGATTCACAAGTCTTTACAGTTAAGTATTCTCACTGATATGAGTAGAAACCATGAAGTAGACAGGAAAATGGCAATTCTCCCACTTAAATTTAATCAGTTATCAACAATTTCTGATCTCTCTAAAAATGACTAACTTTGGTCCTTCAATAGACACAAGGCTCCAAAAGTTTGTTTACAGTGGTTCATGGTCAAAATTACATCAGTCCAAATGAACGGTAGCAGTTGAAAAGCAGCACGTGGGTGACATCATCCTTTTGAATAATGGGCAACAGCTGGCACATAGAATATTCTGGAAAATATTCTCATCCTTATAGCATTGTAGTTGACAATGCTGGATATCAATCCCTCATTATACGTCACCATCCCGACTTTTGTCAACATTTAAAACCGCTTCATTACCTTACTTCATCATACCTATAATCAACACATAGCTGCACATAAAACCTTCACAAAAATTGGCTTTCCATCGCAAAAATGAATATAGCTATAAGAACTTGATACTTTTGCATCAAACATCAACAACATGAATGACACTCCATATTTACTTTGAGCTACCATCATCCCCTATTATGACTCTTTGCCCAAGGCCTCGTCTTTCACGTATTCACAGAAAGTTGTCAAAAATTTGTCAATTTCTTCTCTATTGAACTCTTGCCTATTAAATTAGTATTTATATTCTATTAATCGTTATCTATTATCTGTTGTAAATATATTGTAAATATTAGAATCTTTCTAATATTTAGTCTTCTGTAGTTAGAATAGAATGTTTCTATTCTTTGCGATCGTTTCCTAAGGAAACATCGCCTATTCATTTGTATATATGGATCTTTCGATCCTTGTTAATTAACATCAAGATTTTTACCACAATATGGTATCAGAGCAAAATCTTTAAGTTTTTTCAAAATTTTTTATAATTTCCATTCGAAATTATTTGACCTTGAATTTTTCAAAATTATTTTTGGGATCTACAAATTTCTCTTTGAGAAATCCGTTATTTCAAAAACTCGTTAAGGGGTTTTCCGTGGTTTTCTTCTCTACATTTTGCGTGTGTGGGTCTTCCATGCCCGTTTTTCCTCCTGCGCGTGGCCGTAGGTCTTCCGTGGCCGTTTTTCTTTGCAACAGCAGTCGCCATTGCTCCTCGTGGGCTTGTTTTTTGTTTGCAGAGTCGTGTCTTTTTTCTCTGCAACTGTGCGTGCCATTATTTTTCCTCCCACGCCATTTTTTCCTGGCGTGTCGACTCTGCTACAACCCGCGACAACTTCTTTCCTGCACGAGTTTGTGGCTTCAACCCGTGCCATTCCTGCTCGGGTTCGTGCATATAAGCTGCCGTTTTTGGCTTTCAAGACATTTTTTGTCAAAAATGACCTCCTGTATGGTCGCCCTCTGCAACAATCTGCCATTTTTCGACTCAAATATGCTTTTTTTTAAATTTTTTCTCAGCGGCTAGGGTTTCATTCGAAACTCTCAGATTCTTTGCCATCTTGGAAATCTAATCACAGATTCTTGGTGGGTTTTTTGAGAGCTCAACTAGGTTGTCATCCATTTTTTTTGGGTGCCTCGATTTTCGAGCCAACAGATCCAGAATTTGACAACAGATTCCTTCTGGGTTTTTCAAGCTTGTTTCTGGGTACCACTTCCTTTTTTTTGGGTCTTCCGACATTTTGCCTTGAAGCATGTACCTTCTCAGTTCTTCACGTTTTCATTGAAATTCGTGCAATGGCATCACTCACCAGTCTTTTGCTCGAGGGAAATCAGAAGTTTAATGGTTGGAGTTATAGCACGTGGAAGCAGCAAATGCTAACCATCTTCGAATATCTCGGCAACGATCAAGTGGTTCTGGGTACTACTAAGTGTCTGACTACAGCTGGTCCTAATCAGGTTACCTATGACCAGCAGAATTGGGAAGCAATCATGTTTCTCAAATTATCAGTGGTTGATGATCGTCTCCCTCGGATTCCATCCGGCAAAACAACTACCGAGATATGGGAGCATCTCAAAACCCTACATGAGACTTCAGATAAAAGCAGAGCCTTCTTTCTCAAGAACACTCTGTTTTCTATTATCATGGATGAGCGGAGATCGCTCCAGGATCACTTGAATCGGATTTAGGAAATCTGTGATCAGTTGCTTGCCATTGGACGCAAGATGGAGGAAGAGGACATTGTGGTAATAACCCTCAAAAGTTAACCCAAGTCCTACAAGCTTTTTATCGAGACTCTCTACATCACTTCTACTGGTGTTGATCTGAAGTTCACTGATCTCTGCACACTTCCGCTTCAGCAAGATCGGTGGAAACAACAGTTTGGTAGCAGTTTTAGCTCCAGCTCCAGCTCCACTGAGCAAGCTTTTGCTGCTAAATCCTTTCAGAAGGATAAGGGCAAGTCTCATTCTCAACAGTCTTCTCAGCAGAGGCCCTTTGCTCCAGCATCAAAAGGCTCCAAGAAAAAGAACATTCAATGCCACTACTGCCACAAGTATGGTCACATGAAGGTTGAATGTAAGAAGCGCTTAGCCGCCCGCACTATGAAATCTGGTTCGCAGCCCAAAGAAAACAACGTTGAGCACACTGAGCAGATAGAATCTGCCTTTTACACCTTCATGGCTAAAAGACCAGCAGATCATGTCAAATCGTCTGCCTCGTACATTGATTCAGGTGCCTCTCGTCATTTCACCCACCGTAAAGACTGGTTCACTGACTACCAACCTTATTCCGATTCAGTTATTTTTGGTTATGGGCACTTAAATGTGCGCTATCTCTCTCAACTTGCTCGAGACGAGCTTGTCCTCGAATTGCCAGAGATTCAGACTCAACAACTTGGAGTTTGTGATGCATGCCAGGCTGGGAAGCAACATTGCACACGTTTTCCTGTTGGCGATTCATGGCGGGCTTCTCAGGCACTTTAGCTTGTTCATGCTGATATCTGCGGCCCTATGGGCACTCTTGTTCTTGGGTCCAGGTATTTTCTGTTGTTTGTTGATGATTTCAGTAGAAAAATGTGGGTCTATTTTCTTAAAAAGAAATCAGAAGTATTTATTGTGTTTTAGAAGTTTAAACCTCTAGTTGAAAAAGAGTCTGAGAAATCTATTATTGCTCTTAGGACAGGTAATGGGGGGAATTTTGTTCTACTGAATTCTCTAGCTTCTGTGATCTTCATGGCATCAAGCACCAGTTAACCACACCCCACACACCACAACAGAACAATGTAGTTGAACGTCGGAATAGAACAATCACCGAGATGGCTAGGTCTATGCTTGAGTACAAACATGTAATGTCCCCATTTTCATGAGCATCAGAGTTTGAGGGATTAGCCTATTATTCAGTCCCTCATAGGCTAATGAGGTTGGTTAGAGGGTCCTTTGAGGGATGCATCTTCTTTAGTGGTCAGGGTTTTGCAGGTTTGGCTTTCGTTCGAGATCTCTAGGACTCCGTATGGGGTAATTGCTATTTATAGTAAGTTTTGAGGGGGTTGGAGAGGAACCCCTGCTATTTTTAGAAATGGGGTATGGTGTATGTGGCTTAATCACGCCAATTCCTAGTTCAGACGACGTGTAGAGATGATGAGTAATAATGGAGATAATAATATTTATTTGGTTAAAGTAAATTTTAATAGTTTTGAGCTTATATTGTAAAGTTATAATATAATTTTATATTATAACTTAAGTCACTTAAGTGAAGGGTCAATTTATTATAGATGGGGCCAAGTGAACAATTAATTTTAAAAGAATTATTTGTGCACAAACTATAGAGTTTTAAGTGAAAAGAATTAAAAAGTGGGAATATATCTTTTATCCCACATTGGCCAGGAAAGTGTTTGAGCTCCCTCAAGAAAAGAATAAAAGAGACTTAAGAGCTCATTCTGTTTACATTTTATGATTATTATTGAACTTTGGTTGATTTTTGCTCTTGCTTGGAGAACGAGGGTTTCGACTTGCAGCCGCTATTGGAGAAGGGAAAATCTTCAGTGTTGCAGCCGTTTGAGTTGGTGAAATATCCAGTGCATTTGGCATTCAAGAGAGCTTCATTCAGGAGTTCTATTTGTGCTTAAAGTGAAGAATTTCATCTAGGGTTTGAAGGATTGGGAGGTAAATCTACAACAGACTTTGAGATTCATTCTTGGAAGCCATTCTATATCAGATTTTTAGTATTTAATAGTTGCTACAATACCTTCCTCTTGGCACCTGGGGTTTATATCAAGCAATGGTTAAAGTTTGTCAAGTGCAGATTGCATACTTGGAGAATATTTATGGGACTTTGATTGCCAGTTTGCAGTTCCAGAATTTGCTTTTATAACAGTTTCACACCTGCAGTTCATTCCAGGTTTTATTCTTCATATATGCAAGTATTTACATTGTAAGTCTGAAGCATAAGTATGGAAATTCATATCAGCCATTAGGGCATCTATATGAGCTTATTTGTGCTATAAACAATCACCAGTTTCATCATTGCAATCAGAGTTGTAATTGGTCATTTCATATCAGCAAATCATAGTTTTCAAATAAAGTTGAAAATTGCATAACAACCTTTTGTCTTAATGACAAATTGTTGTAGGTTATTACTTGCATCTCTTTTAGTTGAAGGAAGTTTGGAGTTAACGTGCCAAGTGTTTGTAATAATGTTCACTAAGTTGTAGGAGCATTACTCATGTCAATTTAGTCATATATATTCTTTGAAAGATTGCATCTAGTTGCAACATTGCATTCCCTTTATTTTTGTCTTTAGATTACTTCTTTGAATTCTTTTCAATCATCAAAACAAGCAAAAATACACAATACATCAGTTGACAAACAAATTGGAAGGCTGATAGACAAGTGCTTGACAATATTCCTTGGAGCTCAAATAAGCAAGACAAGGTTAGATTTATGAAGGGTTCTTACAAGACATGATCCGAAGAAATTTTGGGCGGAATTAGTTAACACTGCAGTCTACCTTTTGAATCGGTCACCCACCGTGGCGGTCAAAGGCAAGACTCCAGAAGAGGCCTGGTCAGGTCGCAAGCCCTGAATCAGTCACCTGAAGGTTTTTGGCTCTCTTGCCTATGTTTGGATCCCTGATGCGTCTCGCACCAAGTTGGATGCCAAGAGGTAGAAACTCATGCTTGCTGGATACAGTAGTCTTCACAAAGCCTACCACTTGATCGACATTGAGACATCCCGTCTCCTGTACAGTCGTGATGTAGTCTTTAATGAGCAACGAGGACCGTTCATGCTTGTCTCTCTTTTTCCTAATTCAACAGACCAGCTTATGAAGGCCCATGATTTGGGAGTTCGCCTTCCATTAGGTCCATCTCATGGGAGGGCTCCGACAGCTCAAGTTGCTCCAGTACTACCGGTGATTCCTATATAGACACCTTTGGCCTCTCCTCCAGGTTCACCTAGATATGCAGATGCTTCTCCTGATTTTGATCTAGATTCTTCTAATGAGGAACCTGATCATAGAGCATCGCCTGACAATAATGTTCATCCTCTTTTCCGGCCTAAATGGTGGGCTAGGACACTTGTTGATCTTCAGGATGATGAGCTCATTGAGGGGAGAACTGCTCGAAAGAAGAGCAAACCTATAGAGATTGTCAATATTGCTGTCATGGCCAACATTCACACTGTATTTGAACCTCAGACATACTTAGAGGCTAAGGGAATTCCAGAGTGGGAACAGACCATGAATTCTGAACACCAGAGCCTGTTGAAGAATCACACTTGGGTCCTTTTTGATCTTCCACTAGGGAAGAAACCCATTAGCTGCAAATGGGTCTACAAAATTAAGTACAAGTCTGATGGTACTTTGGATAAGTACAAAGCTCGTTTAGTTGCGAAGGGCTTCTCTCAGCGTTAGGTTATTGACTATGAGGAGACTTTTGCTCCTATAGCAAAAATGAGCACTATCAGATTAGTTCTAGCCATGGCAGCTCAGTTTAGCTGGCAGGTCCATCAGATGGACGTCAAGAGTGCTTTCCTGAATGGTGACCTACAGGAAGACGTCTACATGACGCAACCTTCTGGTTTTAAGGTTGCTGGTAAAGAACACTAGGTTCTCAGACTGGTGAAAGCTCTCTATGGCTTGAAGCAGGCCCCTAGGGCATGGTACATGAAAATTGATAAGTACCTCAGTGATCAAGGCTTCTAGAGGAGTTCTTTAGACTCAAATTTGTACATCAAGACTACTGACAGTGACATCATCCTTCTGGTCATTTATGTGGATGATTTGATCATCACTGGCAGTTCGACATCTTTGATTCAGGGAATCAAACAGAATTTATGCCAGTCTTTTGATATGACTGACCTTGGCCTCATGCATTGTTGACTCGGTGTTGAGGTTTGGCAGCAGTCTTCTGGTATATTCATTTCTCAGTCCAAATATGCCAGGGCTATGTTAAATAAGATTCATATGCAGGATTGCAAGCTTGCATCTACACCTATAGAGAAAGGTCTGGAGTTGTCAGCCAAGTATGATTCTCCTCCAGTTGATGATACTACATACAGGCAACTAGTAGGCAGTCTCATCTATCTCTCTGCTACTAGACCTGATATCAGCTTCGCCGTCAGTTACATGTCAGGGTTTAGGACAACTCCCAAGGCTGATCATTGGATGACTGCTAAGCGTGTGCTTCATTATGTGAAGGGCACTCCTGATTATGGGATTCTCTACTCTCGGAGTCCTAATCCTAGACTCAGTGGATTCACAGATTCAGATTGGGCAGGCTCTGTTGATGATAAAAAGTCAACTTCTGGATATGTGTTTAGTTTGGGATCTGGTGCCATCACATGGACCAGTAAGAAGCAACAGACCGTTTCTCTCTCCTCTACAGAGGCCGAATACAGAGGACCAACAAATTAACCTTGACTCATTTTGATGGTAGCGGTAAAGTGACAGTTAGAGCTTGGATTCACAAGCTTGATACTTATCTCTCTTTGCGTCCTATGTCTGAAGAGGACGCTATCCGGTTTGCTGTGTTGCATTTGGATGGCATAGCCCATGCTTGGTGGTAACATGGGTTAGTTTCCTTACATCATATGATCATATTGTTTCATACCAGGAGTTTGTGGATAGATTGGTAGAGAGATTTGACAGGAAGGACCCAGAGTCCTATTTCCGCGAGTTAGCACAACTCAAGCAGACTGACAGTTTGGAGGCCTTCATCGGTGAGTTTCAACGCATTTCAGTTATGGTTTATGACATCTCAGAGAGGAGAGTGATGTTGTTTGTGGAGGGTTTAGTTGATCCTCTCAAGGGTTGGGTTAAGTCTTTTGATCCTTTATCCTTGTAGGCAGCCATGAAAAAGGCAAGAGATTTGGAATTTTCAGCTCCACGTAATAGGTTCCCTCCTAAACCATCCAATCCCACATATGACAACAAGGCAGCTCCAAAACGAATAGATGGATCAGATTTTAAGGAACCTATGATGGGCCCTTTAGATCAAGAAACACTTAATGATCTAAGGAGGAAGAGATTATGTTTTTATTGCAGGGGTCCGTATGATGAGAAACATGAGTGTCCCATGAAGCCTAAGGGTAGAAATAGGCTTATGGAGTGGTTTTATGAGGATGAACATAGTTCTGATTTTGAGGGACAACCAGCTGATCATGAGGAAGAGAGTTATGAAGAAGCAGTTAATGATGAAAAGGTTGACGAGGATTCCAACCTTAAGGTAGTATACCTCTCAAGCATGAAGAAAGAGGGATCTTTCAGGAGGCGGGACCTCTTAGCAGGGCAACGTGTAATTGCATTGTTGGATACATGTGCCACCCACAATTTCATAGATTCACAATTGGTATCCAGGAGAGGCATATAGACAAAAGAGTTTGAAGGTATTAGAGTTAAGGTGGTTGATGGTTACACACTTAAGTGTGAAAGGATGATTCCCGATCTTCCCATGAAGTTGAATAATTATGAATTTAAGACTGATTTTTATGTTTTAGACATGGGAGACACTGATGTAGTTTTGGGTATGAGTTGGTTACATTCTATTGAAGCATTTTATCTCAGCCTTAAGGACATGGAGATGAAGTTTGAAATTAATGGGAAGAAACATATTCTTAAGGCAATCAGAGAGGAGAATTTGAGGATGGTTTCTCTCAGGCGTATGCAGCGACTTATCAGTCATGATGCAATTGAGTGGGCAGCAGTGTAGATTAATACCTACACTAGATGAGACAGGTAAATCAACCTATCACCCTGACATACAAGAGCTCAGAACTAAACATTCTAAAGTGTTTAGTGATTTACCACATGGCAGGTCACCTGACAGGGGGCATAGAGCACATCATTGAGTTAGAGGAGGTGCTAAGCGCGTCATGATTACTCCTTACTGACACCCTAAGCGCCTGAAAGATGAAATTGAAAAGACAATTAAGGAGTTGTTATCTATGAGACATATTAGGCCGAGTAAGTCCCCTTTTGCTTCATCGGTTGTTTTGGTGAAGAAAAAGGATGGAACACTCAGGATGTGCATTGATTACCGGATATTAAATAGGAGAACAATAAAAAACTAGTATCCTATCCCACGCATTGATGAGTTGATAGATGAGTTGCATGGTGCATCTTTCTTTTCTAAAATTGATTTGAGGTTCGGATATCATCAGATCAGAGTTCGGGAGCAGGACATAGAGAAGACAACTTTCAGATGCCATTGTGGACACTTTGAGTTTTTAGTCATGCCTTTTGGGTTGACGAATGCTCGAGCTACTTTTCAGTCCACTATGAACAGGGTCTTCCACAACTAGTTGAGGAGATTTGTTTTGGTCTTCTTTGATGATATTTTGGTGTATAGTAAGACGTGGGATGATCATCTTTCTCATCTGGATACAGTGTTGGATACCTTGGATAGGGCTTCCTTGTATGCCAAGGAGTCCAAGTGTGCTTTGGGGATGACAAAGTTGCTTTACCTTGGTCATATTATCAGTGCAGAGGGAGTCACATGGATCCTGATAAGGTTTGTGCTATACTTGATTGGTCTACCCCAGGGAACTTGACACAGCTTAGAGGAGTTTTTTGGTTTGTGTGCTTTCTATTGCAGATTTGTTGCTGGGTTCTCTCGTTATGCAACTCCTCTTATTGATTTGACCCGTAAGGGTGCTTTTCAGTGGACCTCTCAGGCACAGGAGTGTTTTGAGAAGTATGACATCATGCCTGGTTCTGGCGATGCCAGATTTCACTAGACTGTTTGATTTGCATTGTGATGCCTCTGGTGAGGGCATTGGTGCTGTTCTTTCCCAGGATTGCCATCCCATTGTTTTTGAGAGCAGGAAGCTCAGGGATCATGAGAAAGCTTTTAGTGTTAATGACAAGGAAATGTTAGCCATAATGCATGCTTTGGCTAAGTTCGACAGTATCTAGTTGGTAGTAAGTTTTGCATTAAAACTGAACATAATAGCTTGAAGTATTTCCTTGGACAACGAGATCTTAATGAGAGGCAACATAAGTGGGTCAACAAACTTCAGTCTTATGATTTTGACATCTCTTATATTAAGGGTACTCAGAATGTGGTTGCTGATGCACTTTCTCAGAGGCCTCATTTATGTGCTATGACTGAGATGTCTGAGGATTGGAGACACTTGATCATTTCTAATTATGCCAGAGATCAGTGAGCGTCTGGTATTGTTGATGGGTCTATTTAGGACAATAGTTATACTCATGTAAATGAGTTGATCATTTACAAGGAGAGGATATTTTTGGTACCAGGATCAAGTGTGAGGCAAGTGGTGTTGAGGGCTTTCCATGATTCTCCTTTAGCTAGACAGCCTGGGTTCTTTAAAACCTACAGACAGGTTCGAGAGAGATTCACATGGAAGGGCCTGAAGTTTGATGTGCAGCAGTATGTTAGAGAGTGTTCTGTTTGTCAGCAGAACAAGCATGAAACCACTTATCCAGTTGGTCTACTACAACCACTTCCCATTCTTGAGCAGAAGTGGGAATGCATATCTATGGAGTTCATTGTGGGCTTGCCTAAAGCCCAGGGCAGAGATTGTATATATGTGGTAGTTGATCGTCTCACAAAATATGCTCACTTCTTCCCGATCACTACTACATTTTCAGCGATTCAGGTTGTAGAGTTGTTTTTCGGAGAGGTGTTCAGATTGCATGGTTTACCCCGGAATATTGTGAGTGACCAAGATAGCCGTTTTATGAGTCATTTTTGGCAGGAGTTGTTCAGGTTATGTGGGACAGAGTTGACTCCGAGTACCAATTACCACCCTTAGACTGATGGTCAGATTGATATTGTTAATAAATGGGTGGAGGGCTATCTTCGGAACTATGTGTCTGCACAACATAGAGCATGGGTGAAGTGAATATACTTATGTGAGTATTGCTATAATTCCACTCACCATATGTCTATTCGGATGACTCCTTTTAGAGCTCTGTATGGGTATGTTCCTTCGAGTTTCATGGATTTGCTATTCAATGATAGCAAAGTTCCCAATGCAGGTGACTTGCTGTAGGACAGTCAGGATATTATGGGTACTCTGCGGGATAATATCTAGAGAGCTCAGAATCAGCAAAAGCAGTATGTTGATCAGCAGAGAGTTGCTCGCTCTTTCCAAGTTGGGGATATGGTATATTTGATGCTGCAGCCTTACAGGCAGTCATCTATTCAGAAGAGCGGAGCTGAGAAGCTCAAACCTCGGTATTATGGCCCTTTTCGTGTTGTCAGATGGGTAGGCGAGGTAGCTTATGAGCTTGATTTGCCAGAGGATAGCAAGGTGCATAATGTATTTCATGTTTCGCGCCTCAAGAAGGTGTTAGGCAGGCATGTTGTCCCATCTTCTATTTTGCCACCCCTGGATGATGAGGGGAAGTTAGAGTTGATTCCTGAGGCTATATTGGAGACCCGAGAGAGGCATTTGCGTAGGCGAGTCATCAGGGAGTTTCTGGTGAAATGACAGGGTTTACCTATTAAGGATGCCATTTGGGAATTAGAGGATATTCTTCAGCATCTAGGATTGCAATTGCTTGAGGACAAGCAATCTTGGGGAGGGAGACTGTGATGTCCCCATTTTAGCAGGTGTTTGGGACTTGCCATTGTTAGCCCATCATTGCGACCCTCGTGGGCTAATGGATTGATTTGGGGGTCTCTGGTTGAGAACTTACTACTTATAATTTTATAGTAAGTCTATTTTTGTCAATTTCCTTTTGTGGCAGGGTGTCCGAGCAATTGACTTGACAGAACAGAGCAGTTGGACTTGGCTTTGGATTGATTATAGGTAATTAATTAAGTTTAACTTAATTAATTATTATTGTGGAGCTTATTTTATAAGTCTAAGTCATTAAATATCATTGAATATTTTATTATCTTATGTTTGGACTTTGAATTGGAGGGAGAGTTAATTGAATATTATTTTTCAAATATTCAAACTTATGGTCTAAAGCATGAATGCTTTTAAGTTATGAAAAGAGTCTTCATGAAGATAGAGCTCGACATCTTCTTGAAGAAGATTGGATGCATTAAAGGGATTTTGAAACCTCATTTTGGATTACCTTTTTGATTATTGAAAACTTATGAAATTGCTTGGAGTTTGGAGATGAGGGTTTCGAGTTTTCTGAAGAATTGTAAATTCTTTTAGTGGTTCATCACTTTGAGCTGGTTTCCAGTTGCCTGCGAATTGTGAGAGTTGGATCAATTGGTGGTTTCATTTGGTGGCTTCCTTTGGTGAATTTCTTGGGATTTAAATCCTTAGCCGCAAGCTGGAGATTGAGCATCATTTCGAAAGGAGTGCAATTTATTGAGAATTGGCGTGGGCTTATTTGTATCAGCTGTCATCCTTTTCCTAGCCGCGGCATACATACCTCAATGTCACCTATACTTCTCACAACGTTTTAGTTGAGAGAATCTGCATTGCGAAGGGGTTTGTCTTCGGCTCATTGTTGGGCGTAAGTCTTCATAGTTAGCAGCCACCATTCTCATTATCAGCCACGGTCAGTAATGAAGCAGTTAGGAGGATCGAACAGGTTCAATTATTATCAATTTGTTTGCTTGGCTTCATGTTAGCATTGAATAATCTCAATTTCGATTTGAATAAGAATTTTCAGTGGTTTGGTGTGACTTTGATTTAGAATTAAGAGTTAGATAAATTGTTATCAATTCACAATCTCTTATATTTGAAAATACAAAAAAACACATATATGCAAAAATACAAAAAAATTACAAATTCCAGAGACAAGAAATTATTTGCAGTGAATTCAGTGATAGAGCCAGCCAGGCTCTTTACATTTTGTAAGTATATTGCACCTCTAGCAAATAAACTTACCTACAATATAGGACACCCAAAGTAAGGGATAAATAGTATAGGAAGGGATTTAACATTATTTTAGTGATTGTACTTAGCAATATTGAGGAGGACAGCTGCTAAAAATGATACGACCCTTAAAATATTTAAAATATTACTCCATATTTGTATGATACTGTTTTTAAAGGCTGTAATTATAAATCGTTATGGTACAACTAGTAGAAAGGAGATTTAAAGAGGCACAACCAAACAATATTATATGTATTTATCTTCACCATCAAATATGTACAATATTATGAAATCTGCAAACTAAGAAAAATGTGCAAACACCATATTGTAGTTGGAAAAGAACTACAACTTTTCTCACAATTCTTATCTTTGAATATTCTGAGGTTGTATGTCCTTAGACAGGAAGATGGACAAAGTTCAATCTTGGGGGAAAGGAATTTGTTTTAATACATGGATGCTTTCTTCTATGCTTGGTCTCTTCTTTTATAAGTGTCTTTTAATTTTAAATTTGCATTCCCGCCCTATTCCAAAAATATACACAAAGTACCTTTTAAAATAACATTATATTGAACTTTTTTTTATAGACACACATTGCTTTTTTATGAAATTAACATAAAGTTAATTAAGACAACTTAAGTTAAATTATTGAATTATTTCTCCTACTTCACCCCATTAGCCTTTGGGAAATAAAGTAATAGACTAGGGGACTCTCGATGACTTAAGCATGGAAAAACAATTATAAGTTTGGTTGCTTCAAAATTTGTGCACCTTCTCAAGTTGCCTCCTTTGGAGGGAGACTCTTCCAACAAACCAAGTACACAGTGATGCTTTTGTTCCTTTATATCTCCATTCCTTGGTGTAGCCCGTGCCGAGTGCTATAGTCCTTGCTAGCACTATTGTCTTGGTTTTGTTGCTAGTGTTTTGGCAATTGAGGGAGCCCAAGCTCAGTTTTGGTTCTTAGGACAAGTGCAACACTCAAAGACTATAAAGAAGGAGCCCCTACGAAGGAGATCACTTCCAGGGGCTGGGAGACGAGAACAAACTTCAACATGAGGCCAACGACACTAGGGTGAAGGAAAAAGATGTCCAACACCTCTTGACTCCACCAAGACCACTTAGAGAATCCTCAATGATCCCTCAATGAGGCTTTTCTCACCAACATGCTATCCCAAACTTGGGAGACAACTAACACAAGAACCGAGACAAAGATCAGATGTTTTCTAACACAATGATTCAATTTAAAGTCGAAACCAAATATTCTCTATGTTCATTTTGCCACATTAGGAAAAGGGCAGCTTTCATAGGAAACAACATAAGTGTTGTGACCTTTTCACACCATCGCCCCATTGCAAATGGGGGCCCCCTCTTTTTGCTCATAGTTGTAGGGTTTTGGCAGTTGAGATTTGCGATTCAGAGCTTAGAGGTCGAGTGGTTAATTGATCAGGTTGTCGGGTTGCAAGTGCAAATAGGAGTGTCAAGATTAAGGTTACATTGGGTCAAGTTGCAATGGTTTGAGATGAAATTCCTAAGTGCATTAATATTTTGGCTAGTCAAATAGTCCAAAATACACTATAATGACATCTTTTATACATAAGGGCCTTAAAATCCTTATAAAAATTGATTTTCTATGCTTAATATATGAAAAAACCTTATGAAAATCAATTTTTCCTTTATAAAAATGCACAAAATCTCGATGGCAATAGAATTTCCACTCCAAAATTGCACTTTATCATGATTAAAATAGAATTTCCACTCCAAAAATGGTCAAAATTCCAATGAGGGGTGGGTTTCCACTCTAAAAATGCACAAAATTCTGGATGGAAATAGAATTTCCACTCTCAAAATGCATAAAATCCGGATGGAAATAGAATTTCCACTCTCAAAATGCACAAAATCCCAATGGATGAAGAATTTCCCCTTGAAAAATCATGAAAATCCAGATAGGGATCGATATCCACTCATGAGGAGATATTTGCAACGAAAAAACAAAGTGTTGGATCAATTTGTCCAGATGGGGGTTGTATTTCCCCTTCTGGATATCATGAACAAGGAACAAAGTTAAGAGTCCAGATGCAGATCGTTTTCTCACTAGCCTTAATACTTAAAACTTTTTAATGGAATTACCAAGTCCTTATGGATATGGATTTTCCCCTTGTCCTGATGAAGATGATTTTGCCACTATCCAACACTTGAATATTTTTGGGCTCCAAAGTCAGGAAAATCCTGATGGAAGAAGAATTTCCCTTTGTTCAGATGAACATGAAATCTCCCCAAGGCCATATGAGGATCGATTTTCCCTTGAAGGCTATTATGGATGAATGAAAAATGTTAAGTATGGGGGTTAAACTTATCCCTATAGGGGTTGATTTTCCCCTTATGGATAATGAAAAAGGAATAAGCAAGAGTCTAGATGAAGATCGAAATTCGTCTTTTGGAGATGGATTAAAGAAAAAATGTTGAGTGTTGAAGACCCCAATTGTCCATATGAGGATCGATTTTCCCTCTTGTGGAATGATATTTGATTGATTTGGAAGGAGAAATAACAAGTGATAATCCCCTTACCAATCGATTTTCCATCTTGGATACTTAGACAACTTCAAAGGGGGAAATATTAAAGATTTTTACTTATCCTCATGGAGGTCATTTTTTCACCAGCCTCATGAACTTGAATGTCTGAAGACAAAAACCATGAAAATGCAAGCAATTCTCCTTCAAATTGAAAACCCACCTCTAGAATCCAATGAAAAACAAAGATAAATCTGAAGCAAATTAAAAAGTTGAAGGATCGGAGTTAGAAATCGAATAATCAATAAAGAAATGCAAAGTGAATGGTGGATTGACTTCATAATCAAGAATTGGTCAAAGTAAGAGCCAAAGAGTCAATAGGAAAATTGTCCAAGGCGGAGGAGGGCTGGAATTCGAACCCAGCAGGAAGGAAATATCAGAGTTGGTCAAAGAAATCAGACTGCAAGTGAGTGGTGAAGAAGACAAATCAGAATTTTTTCAAGGTCATGGCAAGCACCCAAATGGTGAGTTGATGAAGGAATACAGATGTTTTCAGATTTAAATCTGAAACTTCTCTTCTAGGTGCAATTTTCATAAAAAATTCTTAGGATATTTTTTAGCCACCAAATAACATGTAAGCTGGTTGCAGATGGTTTGAGGGATAAAACCGGGGTTCCAAGATCAAAAACAAGCAACCAAGAGGGCTGTAAGTATGAAGTCTGCAGACTCAAAATCTGAACATACATGAAGGGTTCAATTTTTTTCTGAAAATTCATAGGCTGCTCCCAAATCATTAACACTTGTTTGCATTCATGGCAGACTTTTTGGAAGGATCAAGTCTAAATTCCTAGATCCCAATCAAGCTTGATAGTGTTAGTTTTCAGACTAAGTCTGAAACTTCTCCTAACAGGGCGAGTTTTGCAAAATTCATAATTAATTCGTAGCTTGTCCAATTGAATCAAAGATCATTGCTGAGTCTTACGGAGTTGTTCTTGTGCAAAAACATCAAGTTGTGAGGGCAAAGTCATCCGAAGAAGGTATGTTTCAGAGTTCGTCTTCAGAAAACAGAATTTCAGATTATGGTAAATGGTGGTTTGTTGCTCATGTTTGGCTCATAATATGCCTTCAAATTCAAGTTGGAACCTTTGGTCATGAATTAAAATGCATTTGTCTTAGTGTTAGGACTGATTTAATGACATTTTCAGACTTATTATATGCAGTCCTCAGAAAATCAGAATTGATGCTTTGATGATAAAGTCTGATATTTCCATTTTGAGGTCAAAATTTGGTTATCGAAGGCATGGTTTTTATTATTTTGAAGTCTGATTTTACCTGGTTGCAGACTTAGTCTACTGACTAAGTCCTCGGACTTGGTTTTCAGACTTTGTCTTCAGAAATTTTGTTAAACTTCATGACTTCAAAGTTTTGATTTTCTTTGTAAATTTTAGGCATTTAAGGATCAATTTGCTCATTATGGCACTGTCCTCAGAATATGTTCAATTCCACATTCATTTGCAGCCAATAAGTGTAAATTTTCCAAGTCTTGGAATTGAATTTAAGGATAAAATCAAAGATTTTAAAAGTCTGAAATCAGTCCCTTCATCTAATCCATTGAGCTATGCTAACTTTGAGCTTTGTACCAGAAATTATATCCGGATCAAAGGCAGGGATAGTTGCAAGGAAGTGAACAAAAGAAGGTGGAAGACAAGTTCAAGCTCAAGGCCAAGGATAGCAATGAAGGAGGACTAACCTAAAGCGACCAAGTTCAAAGGAGGACAACACTTCAGAATAAGAATAATGCAGGGAAGCGGATGAGGAAAAAGGAAGGATTCAACAATGCGATTACAACATGGATAATTCCTCAACAAGGCAAAAGGAACTTGATACATTCAAGAAGGAGACTTAGAGGATTCAAGATCAAGCCTTCATCAAGCATGCACGTGGATAAGTTCGGATTTAAAAATGAGGAGTCCATGAACAAGTTCAAGTTAAAATTCAAGGACATTCATGTGTCCTATGAGAGGCCACTTTCCACCTGATTAAACACTTGAAGAATAAGGACTATCTTATAGGGAGATTAACTTGTCCCTATTCACATCAATATTCCATAAGGATCAAATAGGATTCAATTCAAGGACAAGTTGTTAGGGACTATAATTTGTCCCTATGGGGGATCAAGCCTAAAGGATTTTGAGCCAAGAAGGTAATGGATAAAGGTATCAAGGATGTCCCAAACAATGGGAGAAGAAATTCTCACCACGCGGGGATGATCAAATTATGCAAGGAAGAAAGGTCTACAAATGTCAAAGTTTGCAATCATCAAGAGTTCAGGGACATGAAGATTTACAAGTCCATGATCAATAGAGGGAAACCCGTCACTTCAAGAAAATCGAGATATCAAGAACAATTTCAAGGACAAGTGCAATGAGAGAATTTCCTAAAGGAAGAGGATGAAGAAACAAAATTGAAACAAGGATCAAAGATGAGCAAGCTTAGGTGGCATCCAATCATCATTCGACCAATCAGAGAGCTCCAAGTTGACATGTCCAAGATCATCCAATCAAGATCATTCACAAGTGGACATGTGGAACACTGTTTTCTCATTGGTTCATCCTCAAGGGGATATGGAATTAATTTTCTCATTGGCCCTGTAATAGCCTGCCCTGTTATGCATCTGACTTTTTAGATGTTTCAGCTCATGAGAATTTGTTGAACATTTTGCAGGCAACCTTTCACACTAAGTTTTGTTTATTGGTTCTTTTTCCTGTTGTTAAAGCTCAATCGTTTTGGGTATATAATGATAGCTGCAACTTGTTTTCATTGAGTATAATGCCACATTTCCAAAACTAACAAACTACAAAATATCACAACCTTTCTACTCCAGAAAAGATATCAGATTTAATTCCTCAAAGCATTGTCTTAGTTCGAATTAAAGAGAGGAAATGTTTGCAGACCTGGTATGTTGATTTGCCTACAGATTTTAACAATACAACAACTACAACTCGCGTATGAAGCCAGTAAGATGTACAACAGTCTGGCTTCGTGTGAGCTCACCGTCTGTTCCGGGAATCTGCATCCAGGGTGTTGCTCGTTCATGTATTGTCTCACGTTTTAGTATAGAAAAGTGCGTGTAATCTCCAGTAGGTGTGATACTAGTTGTATACGTTTCCACCACCAAGCCCGATACCTCTATCTTGCTTCACCCCTTACCAGAAACCAACGCAAATCACTGGCAAAGCAGGCCGTCCACTCACCCATCCACGTGAGCAGCTAGCGTCCAGTCACAACGCCAGTACTCAGCCGAAGTGCAGCTACAAACTCCTTTGCAAGCAGCACACATCCAATCTCAACACCACGCCATAAGTCAGTTTCTAGAGAAAACTATCATCAATTCGTTCAGGTGTAACTGTGCTCTTCACGTCCTCCAATCTCCCCTGAATGTGTCGTCTCAACAAGGAAAGAGTTAGCCAAGGGGATGAACGCCCTCCAAAGCCTTGAATAACTTCTCAAATACCTTCAGAAGTCGAACATAACCAGCATTTTAATATCATATTCAACCTGTCCTCTGATCGGCCTTAAGAGGCTCGTATTTAACATCTCTCCAGGAAGCCCATTCCCGTGTACGGACAATGTGGGAAATAAGAGATGTAACTAAATATCATACTCTACTAAATGGCCATCCATGTATTCCCTTTTAAAGGGGTTGATTTGATTATTAAGGATGATTTAGGAAGTGACTTTATAGAACATAATAATATTAAGTTTAAATGGCCACTTGAGAGATATAACTTGAATATTAAAATTATATATCAAATGAGCTCAGAATCACACACATAGTAGCTCGTCGGAAATAGCTTGACGAAACACATCACATCACACTACTGAAAGGCGAAGTCTCTGCAACCCCGCCAACTTACTAAAAATAGTAAGTCTTCCCCAAATAACCATCACGAACTCCGTTATTTGGTCTGTAATTGAATTTGACTAGGCCAAATAACCTCAGGATCCCTCTGAAGGCCTGGTTAGCCCTCCGGATCAAGGCAGAATGGGCTAACGACTAATCTCAACATGTCTAGCTCAAGAAGGGGACATTACAGACCCATATGTTGGTGCCTTGTTTTTATTGGCTATTTGTGCCCTAATTAGGGTTTGTCATGGATTAATCTGGACCATTGGTTTCAAATTGATCCTGTCCCATCATTGTATTTGAGGCTCCTATATAAACCCCACTTCTATCATTTGTAAAGGAGAGACTTGTTGAAATTGGTGCTACGATACTGTCTAAGTGTTCTTAATTCATTGTTGGTCTTCATGGTGAATACTTGTATCATTTTGGAGTATTGCATGGTTTCTTCATTTCCTCATTTAGAATAGGGATTTTATTTCATGTTGATTAGAAGTAGTGTTTAGTTGGATGGAAATGATTGTGGATGCATCTTTGGTGAACTCGCTTAGACCAAACCACTAGCTTCTTGTTGATTGTAAGTGTACCTTGTGTGGTTGAATGGCATATTCATGAGCTTTACTTCGATTATTGCTTGCACATTGATATGCATCGATGGATGGTGCTAATGGAATGGTAATAGTTTGAACATCTTACATCTACCTTAGGAGATCACACTAGCTTGGTTGATGTCGATGACTAAACTAAGTCTAGTAGAGTCACAAAGGCATTCATCATCTTTTACATTCTACGAGTAGAATAGCTTTCTAAACTCTTTCCCTTTGTAGTTTGTTTGGTTGGAAACAGTTAACGTAGTTGATATCCATTGAATGAACAGTGTAAGTCGCTTTGTGATACCCAACATATCATATCAAAGAACTGAGTGGAAGTCCACATTAGGAAGGAACCTTGAGGTTGTCTCATTTGATCACACAATTTGTCTACATTGTTTAGCATATGAGCATCCTTATTCAAGAGAGGATTTGATATTTGGTGTTTCATCCTAGAATACTAAGTGTTTCATCCTGTATGTTATAGTAGCATAAAACTCACATCAACAATAAGCACTTGAAACCAACATCGAGAAAGCAAAACAATAAAGCGAGGCCCTTCTTCACTTATGTGGGAGGTTTACAATACATCTAGTAGGAGGTTCAAATAGAATAAGTTATAACTACAAAGAGTACTCGAAGTCTTGAATTTTACATATACATCATATCACAAAAATAAGAAAATTAAACATCACCTATTAATCACAAACATTTGCATGAGAGACATTAATGAATCTAGATTGTTGTATATTGTGACGAAGTTGGTGGCCAATTGTGTGCCTTTTGATTGCACAAAGTCCTTTCCCTTTGTGTGCTCTTTCATTAGTCGAAGCACCTAAGGGTGGTTACAAATGTATTAAGTGGTGTTATTTGCCTTTTCCACCTCAATTTTCACCCACCCAAGTTTGCCTATATCCAATAAGCACTTGAAACCAACATCGAGAAAGCAAAACAATAAAGCTAGGCCCTTCTTCACTTATGTGGGAGGTTTACAATACATCCAATAGGAGGTTCAAATAGAATAAATTATAACTACAAAGAGTACTCGAAGTCTTGAATTTTACATATACATCATATCACAAAAATGAGAAAATTAAACGTCACCAATTAATCACAAACATTTGCATGAGAGACATCAATGAATCTAGAATGTTGTCCATTGTGACGAAGTTGGTGGCCAATTGTGTGCCTTTTGATTGCACAAAGCCCTTTCCTTTTGTGTGCTCTTTCATTAGTTGAAGCACCCAAGGGTGGTTACAAATGTATTAAGTGGTGTTATTTGCCTTTTCCACCTCAATTTTCACCCACCCAAGTTTGCCTATATCCAAAAGTAATGCTCCTCCTTTCTCGTGTGGTTCCCTTAAAGGACAATAAAAGGGAGAATAATTATTGTAAAAAACTGAAATTTAATAAAGTTCAGTTTTTAATTAAAAGTCAAAAGGCATGTAGATGAAGAGTTATGTCCATTAAAGAAAAAGGGTATATAAAGAAGATCAATCAAGGAGAAGGGGACATCAATTCGTGAAGACATTATATATATTTTTCCTTGTCAATTATTCAGCAACCTGAGGACGAAACCACTTTAAAATAAAAAGTTAAAAACGAAAACCTTTAATTTCTTTTGTCAAGTTTGTGGATGAAAACCTCTAACTTAGAAATTTAGAAACATTTCAAGACATCTATACAAGTGAGGAAGCTGCAAATTGGAAAATAGATATTGCAGCAAAATATAAGTTTAATATTTTCAAATTAGTATTAAAGCTTTAAGTTTGAAGTTAAATAGCTATAAGTTTTAAATTTAATTAATATTTATAATTAATTATGCAAGTATTATTGTGAGTATGGAATATTTATTTAAGGCAAAATAAGGACTTTTAAAAAGGGACATTACATAAATGCAATGAACAGCACAAGGTCTCTCCACAAAATAGTAGGGGGCTGCTTCTCAATATGTCTCCCTGATGTTATGCACGCTGATGCACTGTTGGTCACAGCTTGAATGATATTTCTCACACCCACTTTAATGGCCACCTTGTCTAGGATATTGCATAGGGTCTTAGTATTTTTCACTTTGTTGGAAGTATCAATTGACCTAATAGATTGCCATTTTTCAATCCACTATACAAAATATGGCAGCCCTTTTTGCACCAAGTTCTCTTTTTTCTTCTACTGTGACCTCATTGTTTTTAATAGATTGCCATTTTTCAATCCACTATACAAAATATGGCAGCCCTTTTTGCACCAAGTTCTCTTTTTTCTTCTACTGTGACCTCATTGTTTTTCATAGTTTCATTTGACAAGGTTCCACTCAAATCATATGGACTAGGTTCCTTGAACCTTTTCCCAGCTACAGTAAATGCACTGATCAATGATTTCTACCATGGTCAAGCTCCTCCCAACATGGAATGGCATGTTATAATAATGAAAAATAGCACATTCCATCCTTGCGTCATGATTCTTCCTTTGATTACATTCAACACCTTTGAGTGCTCAGTGAACAAAGAACTCTTATGGCTGTGAATGCACATATCTAGAACCTTAGTTTGCATGCTTGGACTTGGCAGACCTAAAACTTTCAACTCGACCTTAAAAAACATAAATTTTACACAAATCAGACGGGTTTCCAATTGTATGCTAGTTTTTTTTGCAATTTTGATATGCAAATTGCGAATCTAAAAATGTTTGTAAATAGTAAATACCATGCTTACCTAATATCACTCGTAAATCTGAAAATGCTTGTAAAAATAGTCTGTAAAAAGTATGTAAAATGTTCAGAAAGTGACGAAGGCTACAAAATATCTGTTTAAAAGTTCCAAGGGCAAGCATAAACAAAAGGGCATATGCAGGCTGAAATTTTCAGCTGTTTAGGAGCATTTTTTTTGTGTAAATCCTTTTTTTGTTTCCACATTTTACTCTCAAACTTGCCGATTACCCATGAGTGCTTCTGCAAGTCAAAGTGGAAAACTTGTCAGAAATTTGTATCTGCAGATTGTAAGTTTAAGTCAGAAAAGCTTGGGGGTGAAAAAACTGCATGAACAAGTACTCTATGAGTACTTAAACTATGGCTAGCACAATCCAGTGGAGAAGCCTTGTATCTGTGGGCTAATCCTAGAGCCCACTACATACCTCTTTGTATCTGGAGGAGAATTCATCACAGATGCAATTTATTGCTGTATGTCAACTGGCAGTAGAGCTGGTAAAAATTTATGATTTTAAAAATTAAAATGGAGGTCAAGGGGAAATTCTTTCCAGTTCTTTTTTTTTCCCTTGTAGATTCAGGCTTGGATCATTCACTCATGTGTATATGATTCTATTATTGAAGACGAAGGAAGAAGCTAATAGTCTCTCTTCCATATCTTTGACACATGGGCTCCGTTTTCTTCACACTGTTTAATTGAATTTTTTCTGAAGTTTTGTTTTCTACGTCTATTGTTAAGCATCATGTTGCATTTAAATTGCTTAAGTTCATAGTACTTGTAAGGTTATATTTTCAATCACTTTTTCAGTTATAAGTCTGTTTTTGTACTAATAAAAACAAGTTTTGAACTCATGATCTTCTCTATATAGGATATATGCCTTCACCATCAGGCGCACTTAGGTTGTTACTCTTCTTGTATAAAGACTTGTGTTGTTTTAATAAAAAGTTCAATGTACTTTTTGTTGAATGGAATCTATAACTGCCCAATGTTGATTGATCCATGAATTCTAAGTGAATTGGAGTTCTTAAAGATTTTTTTTCATGCTGTGGTTGATATGCTCAGGCTGCTGAAATATCTTCACTTTCCTTTTTACTTGGATGTAAAGAGTGATGCCTCTGCTCAGGCTTCATGGACATTCAACTTTGTATTTGGACACAAGCTGACTGAGAGTCTAATAAGACACCATGACTTTGGATTTGTGTGGCACTTTTCTTGGCAAATCTTAACCATTTTTTATGACCAGCCTTATTATATTACTAGTATATAACAGATGCTTAGAATCGTAGTACATGGATAAATCTGTACATGCTATAGAAGACATAGATACCTAGGAAGAATCACTGTGCTCTTTCATTGTTAATGTTGGTAGAAAATATCTCGACTGGAATATACTACAAAACTTTGATAATGAAGTGCAAGAAAACCAATATCTGCAAGGATAAGTAGAACTGCATTAAAATGCAATATATGTGCAAATTCAATGCTTTAGTTTTAATGTATTAGAGAACTTCCTGTGATGGTTTTTTTAACTTTGAAATTGCTTGTACAGATTTCAGGTTAAGAAGAAACAGTTCTTCCGCAATTTCATAACCATTGTGCTATTTGGAGCAGTTGGCACATTTATCTCATTTGCAATTATTTCTTCTGGTAAGTGTCATTATTTTAACATTTGATTTTGATTAGAGACAGACATTATGTCTAAAGTAATATTTGTTTAGAATTAGCATGAAGAAGTTATAGATCAGTGATGTGCTGAATTTCCTTTAGTGAATTCAACATTAGGATCTGTTTTTCTGTTCTAAGTTGCATAATATTATTAATTTTCATTGTCACCATAGGTTTTGATAATAAAGTTTCTTTTGATGAGCTGAATACAAATGACATTTAATGCTCATCTCTGTGATAATAATTTAAGCTAAACAAATCCTATAGTCCTATTTATATATGCACTGACTTTTTTGAACTCAAAAATATCCATACAATTTTTGGGAATACTATTGTTAGTGCTCATATTGTTGTGTTGGGTATGTGTTGTTTTAAGTTGTTTTAACAACTCCCTAATTCTAAAATAAGGTAGATCTATATGAGAGATATTTCAGGAAGCTCTTTTCTATATAAATGTATTGTTTTGAATGATTTGGCATGGTGAATACAAAAACAATATTATTTGTGTGTTGCCAATAGTTTTCAATGATGTTGTTGTTCTCCTTGTCAATAATCATCTTCACTTCCCTTACAACCCTGCAAAGCAGTGATTATGGGCATTGACTTACCGGCAAAGTTCAGACTAGGATTGTTCTGACTTTCAATTCATGAAGAAACTATTGTTGGAATGTTGAGAAAATTATTGTTAGTGCTCATATTGTTGTGTTGGGTAGGAGTTGTTTTAACAACTTCTTAATTCCAGAGAAGGTAGAACTGCATGGGAGAAATTTTACGAAGATCCTTCCACTATAAATGTATTGTCCTGAATGATTTGGCATGGTGAATACAAAAGCAATATTATTTGTGGGTTGCTCTAAAAAACATTAACATTCACAGAATACTCATACTTGATAGAATGGTAAGACAACAAAACTTATGGGGGAAATCAGTATTGGAATTGCATTTTCTAAAATCTTGAAGCCTGCAACTGTCATGGTATGCACGTTCTGTTTAGAGCAGAGTTGCAATACATGTAAGTAAGTTGTGGTTGTGGAAGCATGTGGCTTGTGTTTTTGAAATAATTGACATACTTGGAAGGATTACTCACACCTGGACTCTCCATTGGTAGCCAAGGTTGTTCCACTTAAGTTTCAAATAGAAGTTATATAATGCATAATAGAGATGCTTTCTAATTACTGTACAAATCCCTACTGCAGATTTTTGTCTTAATCAAAAAACATTCGTTCCAAGTACTGGCAAAAGTGGGTTAGTTTGAGGTATTCATGTTGTAAGAAGACGGGGAAATTCACACACATTAAAATGTTCATGCATGGTTATTTCTAAATGAAGAGGAAGTTCCATATATATCTATTTGCTCATATGCTTGCCTATTAGTCTGTGCTTTTGTTCTTGAATTTTTTGGTTTTCCTTTTTAATATTTAAAGTATTATATGATTGCCTACTTATTCTTATGCTTATAATTTTGGATGTTAATATGTGTTTACTTATGTTCGTTATGGATATGCATATATATTTTTAGTTCGGTTTTTTTGTCCTTTTTTTATACACATAATACTCCTATATTATGTGTATGTGTGCTCTTGTTTTTCTCCTCTTTAAGATCTTGTAGTCTTTATTTTCTTGTTCTTTTTTCTTTTTCTTTTGTTATTTAATATTTTTTGTCTTTTCCTTTCCTCATTGTTTCTTTGCTCTCGTTTCCCTTCTTGTTTTCTTTTCCTTTATGTTTCGTTTTTTCTTTTCGTTTCTCTCTGTGATTTTTAAGTTTCCTCCCATTTTTTCTCTCTTTAATTTATCTCTCCTTCTCTCTTGTTTATTTCTTTCTGATTCTTATAGAGTGTTTTTGTAGGTTTATTTGCAATTCTTGTTTTTCCTCTTTTATTTCTTTCTCTTTTATCTCTTTCTTGCCCTTTATTGTCCTTCCCTTTCCTCCTTTGAACTCTGTTTTGGTCCCTCCCTTCTCTCCTTTTTAAATTTGCATTGGTCTGCAATCCTCATTTTTCTCCTGTAATGTCCCTTATAAGATATCAACCAATTCTACCTCTTTTCTTTTAAGAATTTTACCACAGTTTGTTGGAATGGAAACTCACATAAAATACATGATCTTTCACTTTGAAATTACCAGTTCATCTTTTGCAACTCAGAGTTGTGGGTTCGAATCCCACTTACTATGTTGTTAAATTGAATCACCTTTCTTGGTCATCGTGATGCCCTTAAATGATCAACATCATCTATGTGCTCTAATAAAGATGTAATCAACCAAGCCCTTAATGCTCCAATACTTTGTCACATTAGAAGTGACAAGTTGATGTATTAATCCAATACTTGCCTTAGTAATGGTTATGACTGATCAATCAGATGCTTTGCTGAGCATTATACTCTCTGTTCCCCCACAAATGCTCCTCACATTCTAAACAGGGATGTTCAATATTAATATTATAACATTTGTTTGATTTATTAAGGGTAATTGTTGTCACTTCTCAATGACTTTACGGTTTATATATCTCCATCATTGTTGATTCTATCCATCTTACCATTCATTCCTTCCATTGTTGATGGATACTCGATCACTGACTTCCATCAATGGCTTATTGGTTATTACCGATCATTGCTCCATTCCCCAAGTTTTCTATCTAATCATCGATTAGAGATAGCATCCATACTTGGAGACATTGATTACAGAATCCCACATCACATAAAATTATTAACCTATTTTAGGAGTTGGTTTATTGGCTTAAGTATCTTTGTCGTCTTTATCAATGCACACTAATCACTCTATCGAATATTTGTATTGATCACTTCACCAAATATAGAGTATATAATGCATCGACACCGAATATGTGAGGATGGACCCCAGTGCTTCCATCAAATACTTATCATTCTCAATATATGCAGTGCTGGTTCAATACCATGAATATGGAGGTCGCCGGTAATCCTTGCTTCTCTCATATGTGACTCACGATAATAATTGGCATCGATGATTGAGGTGCTCACATAGATGAGAACACAATGATATCTCTGTGTACACAGCCGTCACCTATTATAAGGTGCTAATTTAGTATTGGTCGCGGTATTGATTGGGCTCCTCATAGATACTAAATTTGAGATTTCTAAGGTCTTATATAATCACGATAGGCTCAGGGGTTCCATGATAGGTATTGGCATAAAAGAGAAGATTATGGAAAATTAATATACAAGATGATCTTGTCTACGTGTCCCTTATTATCCTTATATTTCTATGCTTGCCGTAATAATTTCATGACCAATGTAGAAAGCCTCTTTATATCCTTCCTCCTTGAATGAAGAGTTGCTTTGCCTGAGTCGACACATGTTTTATGGAGATTGTACCCCTTTGCTAAATCGTATAGTTGTTGTATTGGAGATTAGTTTCTTATTAATATTGTCTCTGCTTAACTTAACCTCATCTATAGATTAATTGTTCTTTACATTAGTTAATCGGTCATTGATAATAATCAATATCGGTCATACAAAATCGATAATAATATGTAATAATATGAATATATTGTATTTAATGCTATTATATTTATTATTATTTAGTTTATTTATTAATTCATATTATATTTATATTTTCATTATTATATTGATATATCTATGTATCGATAATAATATATTATTATTATCTATATTGTTAATTATTATTACATTAATAATATATTATATCATTATACTAATATATTATATTATTATTTTGAATTTTCATTTGTTTATTTATTTATTTATTATTGTCATTTATCACTCAATCTTATTCTAGGTAGGGGACATCACATCTCCTTTTACAGCTTTCTCATCCTGATGATGGATCATGGAGTGTGATCTGAAAAGTTGATGCAAAAAATTTCACATAGTGGAATCCAGAAATGAAGCTCTCAAGTCAAGTTCTATATAGTTATAAATTACATTGTATAAGCTAGTTTATTTTGTTATTACACATCAGAACTCATTGTGTACGGTGTTTGACATTAGCACTTAATAATATCCTCCTTCCCTCCTCTCAATGACTAAATTAGAGACCATGTCAAAGCTTATATCAGAATTTTACAAATGTATAAGGCTCAAGTTATCTAGTCATTATATTTACAATCTACTCTTGAGTGGCACAATAATGAAGACAACTTTTCAGAATATCAACTAGGTCTCAAATGTTGCAATGATGAACATTAATGTGATTGGTTTGGACATGATATAATGGGTTATTCACCAACTTCAAACATTTTGTTTCTTATAGTTCAATGGAGTTAGCATATGATTGGATTCACTTGCAATTCATGCGATGTCCATTGCAACTATATAGCCTCACAATCTGCAGTAATGGTTGACTTACAAAGTGCTTTAATGGAAAACAATGCAGCTTTATGTGAAAATTTTTCTTTTACCACGAGTCAACTCTAGAATTCATGGAAAAAACATATCTAATATTGGATCTCCTCATGTCCATAGAATTGGTCAAATCAAATTTTCTATAACTTGAGTTCTGAAGAGTAGTAGTACTAAATGCCAAAGTCAAGTATACCTTTGAGATATCGTAGTGCTTTTTCTGCTAGTTAGTGGACTAATTTCATCTTATGAATCTATTTGCATGTGATGGATCACTTATTTTGTGGCAACTCCCCCAACACCCAAGTATGATTCTTCATCTGGTCATCAGATTCAGCTTCCATGGCTGCTTCCTACAAGTGTGGTTAGCTCATTCACTTGAAATAAGGGCAATTGGAGAGCAAGGTTCACATTCTCCTTGGAACCAATAGGTCAACTTCCCAGCCTTTTTGTGCTATACATTCTATTTGGGAAGTTCGTCTTCCTGCACACACTGCAATGTGATGTAGTACCACATAGGTCTCCTTTGTTGTTGAGGTTGAAGTGTCAAAAAACACCTCCTAAAACATCATATTGACTAGATTAGATATTTGAGACTGGATGAGATTGGATATGAAATCACGTTGTCCTACTATATACCCCCTTCAAACTTGATGTGCTTGGTGCCATGGAATCAAGTTCCAACAAAGAAACAAAGCTAAAACTAGTATACATCAAATGATTGGATGTTACCATTTAGTATTGTTTAGTTTGAGAAAGGATTGAAAATGATGGCCATGTCTCTTCTATTTGAACGTCCATACTAACTAGACTGTGTTGTAACATTTTAACATTAAGCTCTTGATTGCTTGCTATAGCGAAAAAATAAGTATTTCCTACTCTTAGTTGTTGAGTATTTTTGCTTAGTTTGGAACTTTTGTACAGGTTCAGTGTGAACATGCAAGTAGTTTGAGCTATTTCTATTTTGTAATTCACTTCAGCGATTAAATTGAGTATTTTATTTAGTTAAGCATAATAAAGTGTAGATAATCATTAATTATTTAGAACTATCTTCCAAGTCATTCGTTGTGAAAGATTAGATTTCTATTTTGGAAGATTAGATATTTTAGCTGGATAGTATAAAGATGGATGCTAGATAGAAGTTCAATAACTCAGTATAGTGTAATAATTCTGTGCAGCTTTAGTTGACAGTTGTGGAGGTTTCCTCGTAAGCTTTCAAATGAACAGAAAGCAGATTTCAAGCCATAAATTATTGTGTACTTATGTTCATTTACATAATTTCAATTTCAATGTTTTGTGTGATTAATTTAATGATTATTTAAGCATTATAAAAATAGTTCCTCTGATTAGAATTTTTAATATCAACATTGTAAGGAGTTCAATGCATTATGATTATAAGGATACCGGGTTCTCTTTGGAATGTTGCGACGTTCCTTTTCTTCTGAGTTGAAGACTACCATGAAATAACCTTTGGGCATTGTTAAGATTTTGTATATCCTCAATGAAAGTAATGAATGGTGCAAAATATGCTTCCTACTCTAAACTTTGATGGGAGGCATGTGCAAAAACAATTAATCTTACAGCTATAAGAACTATACACAAAGAGATTATAGTTATGTGGTATGCCATAACAAGATGGTTTAAATTGCCAAATTTCTTTCAAGAGGAAAATCCCACACTCCAAAGCAAACCGATTGTATTATTTGGCAACTATGAGGTTACAATTCAAATCTCAAGCTATGCTTTTACAAAAGTATCACCAACATTCAGATTCTGGAGCAATTCCAACAACATGACAATACCTGCAAATCAGTCGTACATTCCATGCGTGACTCCAATCTAGGCACCTATCATAATGGAGATCCAATACAAGAAACCATAAGTGGTAAATTACAAATGATGGGCCAATACCATAAGTCAAGTATAGTGCCTGAATTCCAATGCCCTTCTACGTGTTGAGTCAATATGCTAATAATAGTAGATGCTCTTATGTTGTCATAATGTTCATTAACTTTGTCATAATCCACTTACCAAATTGGTTGCGCCATTTTGGCTTCATAGTCTTCCTCAAAAGATGCTCTACAACATGTCATAACATGCATCTAATGTTGGTCAAGCTTCATAGTCCACAATATAACTCCCCTGTAATTATGCTCATATATGTCTTAAACACCACCATCTTCATCATAGATGCTCTTACACATCTTTGATGACAAGATATTCTCTTAGACACCAATATTTGTGTCATAATAAGTCATACACATGGTATAATGGCCAAGTCATAAGTGGGATGCCCTTTCAATGTAGGCTTACAAATGATAAATAAAAACAATTTTAAATAATTAATTTTGAGCAATTGAATTTTAAGGTCTTTGACACACCTATTCCAACACTTGATTGATTTCTGGTTTTCTTGGATCCATGTCCTTAGGGTTTTGGCTTTGGTGAATGCTCCCATAAATCTGCAGAGCAGTTTTCCCATTAGTAGCTGGAGTGTGTGTTCCATTTTCTCAAAGGTGAGATTTTTGGTGGTGCCCCCATTTTGGAGGAGCAATTTCATTTTTGCTAGGAAGTTTGGCTTGCCAATAGTTTTTTTGCAAGGTACTATATAAACCTATGGAACTCGTTGTTGTTGGCTTTGGCATTGTGGCTTTCTTGAAGGATTAATGGCTTGGGGATGGTTGGTTGAAGGAGGTTGCTATTACTTCCTTTGTGCTTGTGGTAAGGACCTTCTAGAAAAAATTACGAGGATTATAAATAAAGGATCTGGCAATGACCATTGATGACTGAAAGAGAGAGATCTGGTTTGCTTCATGGAGTGGATTAATCAGCATTTATTGCAAGTTGAATATTGTGGAAGTATCATTGCAATGTTCCGTGATGGATGTACAAACTAATATTTGAAAATTGATTACAAAAATAGTAAAAGAAGTTACAATTTATAATTCATGTGAACAATATGATTAAAATGAAAATTTATACAAAGTTATAGTCATGTATGATAGTTTGCGTTAGACACAACAGATCTATGTGTTCACCCCTATCTTGAGTGGAAATTGTATCACTGACAAAGACTCCATTGGTAGACTTTTAGAATTATCTTTTTCATTGTTTGATTTCTCAATTTTGGTGATGCTTTAAAAAATTTGATCAAAGTTGGGACTGATTTTGTAGTAGCTGTTCTGGTGGGATAGGTTTCATACACCTTGCAATATTCTACTATATTTGAAGTATTTATTTAATTGTTTGCAACCACTTATTTGGGGTATCTCACTTGGAGTGGCACTTGGTGTTATGAGTGGTTTATATATTATATTTTGGCAAATGTACTCATTTAGTATCATAAAAGTTACTAATTCCAATCAACAATTTGTGTAAGGGTTTCTGAGAAGAAAAGAACATGATGAAGAAAAGTTAATAGGGGACTTGGAGAAAATCATGAAGCAATTATGAAAAAGGCAAGATATGATTACTTGAGTACCCATGTTTGGTAGTGGATGTTTCTATCTTGTCAGTTAATCAAGCTTGATTTGGGTGTTGGGATTTGTGCTTTGATATAGATGCCTAAATTAGCTAGTGGTTTCCAGCACATGGTTTTAGAACCATTCATGGTTGTGGTTTTGCTCATGCCTATATATTGAGTGCTTAGGTTGGAGATATTATGTGAAGTTTTTGCAAGTACTGCTATGTTAAATTTCTCCAACATATATTGATTGTATGCTCTTCTGTGAAGGCTAGCTGTTGGAGTTGTATTGTAACTATTATGGTTATTGAAAATATAGTTAGTTCTACTTTAGAGGGTGGGTTTTTTCTCAAAAGGGCTTCCCTTGGGTAATATTGTGTCAAATATGTTTTTTTGTGAGTTGCATTTCCTTGTATGTCACTTGCAAATCAATGCATGTGTTGTTTTCTTATTTGGAATCATTAGATCTATATGTATCCGCACTATCTCTTCTCATAGATCAGTGTAGGAAGCATTTTCACTATCTTAGCTTCCTTGCATTTGATATTAGAGTTTGATCAGTTTGGACTTTGGGTAGTAAGGGTTAGGAAAAGACTTTTGAACTAATCTTATTTTGAGTGGGAGTTATGCACAAAGTAGATATTTATTTTAGGGAAGATGGCAAATATGTGCAAATTGGAGATGGAAAGCTTTAACTGTACAAATTTTGAGCAATGGAAGCTCCAGATGGAGGATTTACTTAGATTGAGATTTCTTGGTTGTTATATTTGGAAATTAACCCGCTTTGATGAAAGACAAAAGATTGAGTTGCGTTGGACAAAAAAGCAAGAATCCTTATTAGGCTTTGCTTAGTAGATTTAGTGTTGTTGAATGTCTTTGAAGAATCCACCGCATAACGCCTTTGGAAAAAATTAAGGAACTCATACTTGGCAAAATCCCTAGTTAACAAGCTTTTTCTATGAAAAAAGTTGTATACTTTGATGATGGGTGAGGGTGGTCTTGTTGTTGACCACCCTAATGCATTCAACATAATTGTTAGCCACTTATAATCTATTTGTGAAAGTGATGCATGACCTTGTGTTCTTTCCTTGACTTGTGGAACAACTCGGTGATGGCTATTGGAAGCATTGTTTCAAAGCTTGTGTTTGATGAGGTAATGGGTGCTTTGAGAGATTCTAAATTTGCTAAGGAAGCTTTGACTGTTCATGGATGGTCAAAAGAGAGACAAGGACAAGAAAGATAAAAGTAGATCTAAATCTCATGGGAGATTTAAGTCTTTTGGGAAAAAGCCAAAAGGAAAAATGTTGCAATTGTGGTTAACAAAACTTTTCAAAAAAGACTGGAAAGAGGAGAGAAAGAACAAAAACAAACTCGAATTTGATGATGACTTTGATAAACATTATTAAGATGATGCAGGTGATGTGTTTGTTACAACCTTGGTTATGCATCCATATGAGGATGCATTGATGATTGACTTTGGAGCATCTTTCCACATGGCTCCCCATCGTGACTGGTTTTTAGACTGTGAGAGTTTTAATGGTGGAAGGTATATCTTGTCAACAATTTCTACTCCGAGATTGTGATCTATGAGAGAGCCAATATTTGATTCTTTAATGAGAGGTTCAAGATGTTGATGTTATATAGCATCGAGAGTTATCTTTCTCCTGAAGGCGAATCACTTGTCCAAGAAATGCGAAGGGTCTTGCATTTGGAAATTGAAAAGACTTGCATGGAGATGTGAAGAGACATCCATTTGAAATGAAGAGACTTGTGCTTGGAATGTAAAGAGTCTTCAGTTTCGAAGATGAAGAGTCAAGTCTTCTATATATTTCTTTGTCTTGCGCATTGGTTGGGTGTTAGACTCACATTATATTGCTGGTTCTGCTGGTTTAGTTTGAAGCATTGTACACAAATCTCTATTATTTTATCAATAAAGCATCATTTTTTGTGTGGCTGGATTTTTACCCTCAAGTTGGAGGGTTTTCCTAGGATAAATATTAGTGTCTTTTTGTGTTTAGAATCTTTTGTTTCTCTGCTATTCTGGTTCAAAACATTAACATGGTATTAGAGCGGGTCTAAGGAAACGATCTGAACCATAATAGAACAATTGGATTCTAGAAGAATCGTAGTGTCTAATGGGAGTCGAATATGCTGTTCAAAATGAGGGATTCATATGAGAACGTGTAGCTGAAGAGCCTTGAAGGGTAGAATCTCTGATGAAGCTTCTTAGCTGGACATGGAAGATGCTGTCATGTTCCTCTATGCTTACATGTTTGGCATTCATGTCTATGAGGATAGAAGATGTATTGGTGTTCAAATTTTTCATTCTCTATAACTGTGTGATGGCGAAAGATCTATTGGTGGATTGTGAGGAAATTTAGGCAATAAAGAGATAATTATTCGAATATTGATCATGAATTTTATGTAGTTATGTCATGCTATAATATAGAAAATAGTGAATCACGTATGCTTTTAGCATTGATCTGTATATTTTCTCTTTATGAATAGTTTGATTCTATGAACTATTGCTAATCTCTCTAAAAATGCTTCCAGGACGGATCGAGAAGCAACAGGATGATGAGAGATTACATGCAAAGTCATGCAGGCTATAGAAATGAATATGGGAACGCTGCTTGCAGCCATGGGACTGAATTGGTGGCACATAACTTCATTAAAGAGAAAGAACCTATTCAAATTGTCATTGCAATTAATTTCTTCGAAGAGGAAGAAATGACATTCAAAGGGAGACTATTCAGCTGCAGAAATCAGATACAAAGGGAACTTGAGTGGCAAATGTAGAATGCCAAGTCCTTTGCAGAGGATCAATAAGCTTGTGTAGCAGTGTGATTGCAAAAGCTCATTGTTGGACAAACATTGGAGCCAATTTTATGGTATTATGATAATCAAAGCCATGAGAATGCTGCCCCTGTTGAGAGGGAGTCTCAGCTGAGAGGGAGTCTCAGCATTCAGATGCTATTTTATGTGTTTTAATGAGTTCTTCTCTTAGAGGGAGAAGTTTGAGATGCAATCCCTTGTTAATGAGTTCTTCTCTGAGAGGGAGAAGTTCGAGGTGCAATCCCTTATTAACGAGTTCTTCTCTAAGAAGGAGAAGTTCGAGGTGCAATCCCTTGTTAATGAGTTCTTCTCCGTGAGGGAGAATTTCTAGGTGCAATCCCTTGGTAATGCATTCTTCTTTGCGAAAGAAGTTTGAGGTGAAAGCCCTTGTTCCACCCTCCGGGAGTAGCTATGGTGGATCCACCCTCTAGGAGTAGCTATGGTGGATGTCATGTGAGAGACTCCATGACTTAGCTCGTGTTATTCACCCTCTGGGAGTAGCCATGGTGAACGACATGTTGAGATGATGATATCACGTTGAGAGAATCCGTGATAAAGTTTTTGGTTTTCTCACAATGGGTGTAGCCATTGTGAGGGTCATGTTGAGAGAATCCATGACACGAGAATTTGGAAAGATACCTCCCTAGCTAAGAGGGAGTGTTGATGTTATATAGCATCAAGAGTAATCTTTCTCCTGAAGGCGAATTACTTGTCCAAGAAATGCAAAAGGTCATGCATTTGGAAATTGAAAAGACTTGCATGGAGATGTGAAGAGACATCCATTTGAAATGAAGAGACTTGTGCTTGGAATGTAAGGAGTCTTCAGTTTCGAAGCTGTAGAGTCAAGTCTTCTACATATTTCTTTGTCCTGTGCATTTTTCTTTGTCCTGTGCATTGGTTGGGTGTTAGACACACATTATATTGCTGGTTCTGTGTGTAGTATATGGATTGCTGGTTCAGTTTGAAGCATTGTACACAAATCTCTATTATTTTATCAATAAAGCATCATTTCTTGTGTGACTGGGTTTTTCCCCTCAAGTTGGAGGGTTTTCCCAGGATATTAGTGTCTTTTTGTGTCATCTATTCTTGCATGTTTTGTGTTAAGAATCTTTTGTTTCTCTGCTATTCTGGTTCAAAACATTAACACAAGGGTCAAGGGTATTTCTAGAGTTCGGCACATCCTTGGTTTGGCATGGAATTTTCTATGTTGGTAAAATGAATGATGTGGGCATGCAAGTTGTCTTCTGTAATAACGGGCGCATGATGGATGATGAGGCTATGGTGCTTGCAAAGGGAGTTCAGATTGGAAATCTTTTTTGTATTGATACAAGCATATATATTTAGTGCAATACTTTGGAAGTATTGCGGTGATGCGCAATAATAACCCTAATTCAGTTGACTTGAGCCTCAAAGCCCTTGCCCATCAGCGAGCTAGAAAACTTACTTATCTGTAGTATCTCTCACAGTCAAACATATTCGTTCCACCTATACTAGGTAATGGGAAGCACTACGTATATATCAGAATCAAACAATTGGAGGGGACGACAAGATATATGCAAGACATTGAGCATCAACAATAAATACTCTTATCTAGATTGAGGGATCGCAACCATCAACTGTTCGCATCTGTGTAAAGAGGGATCATGGTTGCATCGGACTTACAAAGGATTGAAGAGAGGTTTGAAGTCATCTAAGTTGATTATACAAGCGCTGCGTGAAGGAGTTGCAAGCTGCCACTTTGCTATAAAGATCGGGAGTTGCATTTACTTAGCATTAGGACAATACTAGTGTAGATACCTGACATAGAAAGGAGGTAGTCACATTATCAGTGTCTATATCATCGACGCACTTACATGTATTTCTATATTGTAGAAGAGATCATAGAGGTTAGGTATTAGTCATTGATGACTCATCAAGATGGCTAATCACTGCAATCATTCACGTTTGCAACGACCTTTGTCTGGAAGGTTCTCAGGTACCAATTTGCCGCGATCATTTTGTTCTCTGCAAGTATAAGATCGGGGCTGGGACATTACAGTTGTATTGGAGTTGGTGATCTTACTAGCCTGTTAGGGTGTTTTAAAATTTGGATTGAAGCATGGCATCTGATGATGGACAATGGGAGCTTGATGAATTACTCCATGACTCCATGCATGGCATCATTTATATTAGGATGGAGTAATGGAAGCTAAATGGAGGCTTGCTCTTTTTGACTACATCTAGAAGGGTTAAGGAGGTGGCGCTTGCGGTCATGATGCAACATTGAGTTTTTAGTGGATACGGCTACCAGCATTTGTGCTTGGTTTGGGATCTTGGAGCTTGTTGGACGGTGGATAGTTTGGTGACTGATTGCTTGAGGGCAAGCAATTTTTTGGCTGTGAGGACTGTAATGTCACCAATTATTTGAAAATGACTTAATTAAGTTAATTAATTAAGTGGTCCTAAAATTTAAATAATATCATAAGGACTTATTTAAGTAATTAATTTTATTATTAAATAAAGGTGGCTAAAATAATAAAATAATGTCGGCCTGGCCTATTGTAATTTTCTAGACACTTATTCGAACCCTTTATAAGGGGGTGGCTGGACATTGTGTTCATCATCGATCAATTATCTATTTCTTGTTTGTACTTGTAATTCCAGTTGGGATTGGGATCCATTCGAATGTGCCAGATCGTCCCTAGTTTGCCGACTGCAGTTTCAGTGGGAGTAACTCCTCACCCTAGTCTGCCTGTTAGTTTTCAAATTTGTAAAGTCTCTCTTAGAGACAAATTTGTAGTGATTGAAGATTTGAAGCAAATCATATCAATTTGGAATGTATTCTGATCCAATACAATATTATATCATTACCGTGCTCTTCTGGTGCTATTTTATCCTCCGAAGATTTACATTGATGGGCAATGTCAGTATATCGCTGTGAATGCTCAGGTAGATTCCGCCAATATGGAGTATTGATGATGTGCAACAATAATCCTAATTCGAGTCTGCTTGAGTCTCACAGCCCGTGCCCATCATTGAGCCAGCAATCATACTTATCTGTAGTATTTCTCACTGTCAAACATATTCATTCCACCTATACTAGGTAACGGGTATTGCCAGATATATATCAGAATCAGACAATTGGAGGAGATGACAAGATATATGCAAGGCATTGAGCATCAGCGATAAATACTCTTATCCTGATTGAGGGATCACAACCATCAACTATTCGCATCTGTGTAAAGAGGGATCGCGGTTGCATCAGACTTACAGAGGATCAAAGAGAGGTTTCAAGTTGTCTAAGTTGATTATACAAGGACTGCATGAAGGAGTTGCGAGCCACCACTTTGCTATAAAGATTGGGAGTTGCGATTACTTATCACCAGAATGATACAAGTGTAGATACCTGACATAGAAAGGAGGCAGTCACATTATCAGTGTCTATATCATCGCTGCATCTACATCCATTTCTATATCGCAGAAGAGATCACAGAGGTTAGGGATTAGTCAGCGATGACTCATCAAGATGACTAATTGTTGCAATCATTAATGTTGGCACAGACTTTTGTCTGAAAGGTTCTCGAGTACCAGTTCACGGTGCTCATTTTGTTCTCTGCAATTGTAAGATTGGGACTGGGACATTACACCACAAAAGGGTCTGAAAAGCCTAGCTGCCCATGTTTTTGTGAAAAACCAAATCCAAAATTGATAGAAAGTGACCATGAATTCAGTTGTTCCCTGTCAGGTGTACTCTAGCTCATCATGGATTTGTCGAAAATTGTCAAAAGAATCCACAGTTTTCTTTAACACATCGCCAAAAATCTTCAAAAACTCGTCAAGTTTTCTAGCCTTTTCATCATGGGTTGAAGATTTAGAAAATATTGGTGTGATTTTATTAAGTCACCGAAAAATGCAAAAAAAAAAAAACATATTCGTCACAACTTTTAACAAAAACTTGCAATTTTTTATTACGGACATTGCAGAACTCGAACATAAAGAAGGCACGATTTAAAAAAAGCCACGAATTTTTCCAGCAAACCTTAGACATGATTCGTTTGAAGATTTGACACAATTTCCAGCAAAAAGCCCACATGATTTTTACACAAAACTTGGTGCAATTCTCAATAGGAAAATATCTGCACAAAAACTTCAAAAATTATTTGTGATTTTAAGAAGGAAAACCTTTACATGTATCCTTACAGCACCATACTATTCCGTATGACAATCTTTTGACACGTTCTGAATCACCAGCATTTCCTTGATCCATCACTGCTGACAGCAGTTCCCTTGAAGATCCTTTGTCATGTATCCTGAGGCTGTAGCTAAGATCTAGGACACAAAATGATTACCAAGATATTCAATGTAAACTAAGGAGCGAAAGTCACCTTAAATAAGAGTTACAAAAGATCTATGGGTAAAGGATAAGATTGACATTAATAAAGCAATAGGATAAGAACTTAACTAAAATAATAAAAGAATTTTCCTAAAGTCTATAGGTCCACATTTTCTCAATTCAATTGAAGGAACTCATCTTGACTATGAAAAGAGAGAATGAAAAATAACAACAGGAACAAAAACAACCAGCTAATTAATCCATTGCAGTTAAATAAGGTATTGGAAACTAAAATTAAAAAAAGATGAGGATTAGAATGTCTCCTAGATGTAAACATAAAGAGAATAGCCACTAATTCATAGTTCAGTGACAAGACAAAAAAAATCTAAAAAACATGAATTTAAGATAAAGAAATAAGTTAAACACATTGTGATTGATGTTATTCATTCTACATAAAGATATTATCTGCTGTTTATAAACAAAACAACAATAAAAAATAAAAAACAACTTGTTACAAACTTACAAGTTAAGATGAAATTATAAAGTTATAAAATAAAAATGAGAACTTAAATCTTCAAAAGAATCGAAATTGTGAACACGACTATGCTGCATTTTCTACTAATATGACATAATTTTACAAAGGTTAAGATAATGTCTATAAAAGGCTAGATTGAAAAGTAGGAACCTAGTGGTTAGTACTTATTTTCTTAGTTAGCGAGGCTTACAGATTGCAAATCTTGTGTTAGTGATGACAAGCTTTACATAGCAATTGACATTCATCATTGTTAGAAATTTATTTTTGTGCACCTTTTATGTGAAGGCAAATCCAGTATATAACAGTTGAATCTAATTACGTTGAGGGTTGGTTTTTCTTTAACTAACACTGTTTAATTATTGATAGAGATTTTTCATTTTTTTTTCTAATATAAGAGAACCTCATCCCCAGGTGCGATGTTGCTATTCAAGAAGTTTGATATTGGTCCTTTTGAAATTGGAGATTATCTCGGTGAGCACTAGTTTGTTTTTTCATCTTTTTGGGAATGTTTCATTGTTCTTTTTAATTTACTTCAGGATTATTTCATTTGCAATGTAATGTAATTTAATATCATTTGTATATGCAGCAATTGGAACTATTTTCTCTGCAACTGACTCAGTTTGCACTCTCCAGGTTAGTTTTTCTATGGGATAAAGTGGGTTGTATCATTCCAGCAATGTGTGTGAACTAAAACCAAATTATTATCATGGAAAAAGCTCATGGAAATATTATTAGTATCTTTATTGATTTTTTTAAAATAATGAAAATAATATATTTTTGTATTTATAAAAAAGATTACATTTTAAAACCAGCAGTTTATGCAAGCCAAGTATGCTGAATGTATTGGGTATTGACTGCAAAACGAGCTTTGAACTAAAAAGAAAAACATATGGCACTAGAAAGAAAAATTTAAAAACATAATAGTTGGAACTGAAGTATGAAGCACTAATTACTTTGGACTGCAAGTAGTCATGCTATAACAAAGAGGATATATCAAAGATTTTTGAAGCTCCTTTGATGCTAGAAAGAGATTTTCCTTGGAAATAAGTGAAAGTTGGTTGCATCTTCCTTGTTGATACTTGTTTTGCTCCAATACAGCTGTGCTGGCATGGGGATCCCTTGAGAGCTGGGCTCCTTTTAAAAACCTGAGGCTACTGCGATGATTTACAGGTTAAAATCTATGTTACTGGATCTGCCTTCAGATTGGCTGGATCCAGGTTCGTTTCAGATCTGGTTCAATCTACTTGAAAATACAGTTAAGATGCTGGAGAGTGGGGTTAGGTTTGTTTGGGACGAATCCAAGTAGGATCCAGGGAAACCCACGAATCCAAGTAGGATCCAGGGAAACCCAGGCAAACCTCGGGTGAACCCATCCATTTTTCTACCTTTTTCATTTTTTTTGGCTTTTTTAAAAAAATTTCTGCCTCTGACATTGCCTTAGGATACTTCCACTTTCCAACATGTTACACTTGAGTTCGAAAAGTGTACATACTTTTAATGTGAGTGGTAGTAGCACAGCTTGTGATTCTTCAAATTGTTCCTACATCATCCCATCTCAATGACGATACTGGTGTTGATAATTTAGTAAATTCTCATGACACTGAAAATTGATTGTTGAACTTGAATATTATTATTAATATTGAAGCTCAAGATAATATTTATAATTTAAATTTTAAATGACATTAGAGTTTATGGCGGTTTTGTTGATTATATTATGGTATGTGGTATTCTAAACTTAATTCCCATTTGTAATCTGCAATATATATACATGTATGTGTGTGTGTCTCTGTGTGTGTGTGTATGTATGTGTGTGTGTGGTTTGTACACGAATTTTGTACGAGCGAACCTAAAACGAGGATTTGTATCAGAGCTGGTAACTTGTTGCCTTTTATTTGCTCCTTGGTTGACTGTCTGTTGCATAGTTTCAGCAAGTTTTTATTATTATTATCACTAAGAATTTCCCCAATAGCCTCCTGACTATTGGAGAGATTCTGATATTGTAGGTTGGATCAATTAGAGGAGACTTTGACCAGAAAACTGAATCAATGTGTTGTTTAGTCCAAGTGATGATGTTCTATGGTAGTTGCTGGATGTTTTTCCTCATTTATTTGTGTTCCTTTGCATTTCTCCAGATGGTTTTTACATTGTTCCTTCCAATCTCTGTTGTTTTATGTCTCTATATGTCAAATTAGGGATCACAAAAGACTTAATTGGGCAGAAGTCAGTTTCATTTTTATTAAATTAATTTTCATCATTATTTATTTTTGTTTTGCAGCAGTAAAAGTCTTTGGGATGGATAATCCTCCACTTGTTTCTGTCTCCTGAGGGTACGAGAAAAAAATTAGCTGAAGAGTTGTTTCTTAGTTTTGAAAAATCCACACGATGATATTTAATATTAAGATAATTTTATTAAATCATTTCTAGTTGTGGATGAGTTGCCAAAATTTGATTGAGAGTCAGGTGTGCGAACAGAAATCATGTAAAGTACTTCAAAATCACATCTTGCACACCAGAGTTTCCAATGGTCTGAGTCCTATATGGTGAGCATTTTTACCAGATTTTTTTAAGTATTGAAAACTTATTTATATATTTTTAAAAAGATCAGACTTCAAAAACCAGCACTTTATGAAAGCCAAGTAGGCTGAAAGTAGTAGGTATTGATTACAAAATTAGTATTTTTAAGATTAGTCTTTTGACATCCAGTAACAGAATCATAATAAATGAGTAATATTTTGAACTACTTGTAAAAAGCACTAATTACTTATGGAAATCAGGTTGCAAGTCTATAACAAAGAGGACATATCAAAGATTTTGAGAGCTCCTTTAACACAGAAATATTCTTCCTTGGGAATAAAGTGAATGTTGGTCACTTGTTTTGACTCTGATACAGCTAAGCTGACATGGGTACCACTTGAGGGTTGGGTCCTTTTAAAGGTTGAACTTGAGGCTAATATGGTGAATTATATGTAAAAGTCATTTTTTCCCTTTACTTACTCTTTGGTCAATCTTTTGTTGCAGAATTTCAACAAGTTTCCTTTTGTTCTTTTTTTCACTAAGAATTCCCATAACAGACTCCTGCCTATTGAGGAGATGCTGATAGTTGTATCTTAGACTGTTAGAGGACACTTTGGCCAGAAAACTCAAAAAATGTGCGGTTTAGTCCAAGTGATGATGATGTTCTATACTAGTGGCTGGCTGTCTTTTCTTCTTTTTTTATATTCCTATGTGTTTCTCCAGATGGTCTTTTTCATTGTTCCTTCTAGCTATCTGTTGTGTTATATATCTAAATGTCAAATTAGGGGTCAGGAAGGACTTCACTGGGCCAAAGTCCGTTTCACTCTTATTAAATTAGTTTTCATAATTGTTTAGTTTTTGTTTTACTTTTTACAGCAGTTAAGTCACTGGGTTAGACAATGTTAGGAGAAAGAAATTAACGGAATGGTTGTTTATTATTTTTGAGATATCCACACAATAATAATTTATACTAAGATGATTTTATGAAATCATTTCTAGTTGTTATTGGCAAGTACAAAATGCAAATAGAAATCATTCATGTAAATCACTTCAATATCACAACTTGGCATATCGGAGTATTAATTAGTCTCGAGTCTTCTACCCTGAGTAATTTGGCCAATTTTTTTAATAATGAAAATGGTTTGATTATATATCAATAAAAATATCAGATTTCAAAAGCGGCACTTCATGTAAGCTAACTAAGCTGAAATTAGTGGATTTTGATAGCAAACTTGGTTTTTTTTCAAGCTTAATATTTTGACATCCTGTAGTAGAACAAATAATTAAGAAACATAATCATTCGAAATAAACTTAAAAAGCTCTAGTTACTCATGGGCAAATTAGTAAGACTATAACAAAGAGAAGATATCAAAGATTTTGAAAGCTCCCTTAACTCTGAGAAGAATTCTTCCTAGGAAATAAGTGAAAGTTGTCATATCTTCCTTACTGGTACTTGTTTTGACTTCAATACAGCTGAACTGGCATGGGGTCCCTCAAGGGATGGAGTCCTTCTGAAAGTGGAACTTGAGGTTACCATAATGAATTACATGTTATAAGCCAATTGTTGCATAGTTTCAGCAAGTTTCCTTTTGTTCTTATCATCACTGAGAATTTGCACAATAACCTTCTGTCGGTTGTGGAGATGCTGACAGTTGTAGTTTAGACTACTTAGATATTCCTTTTGTTGTCTTATGGAGTTCTACATCAATAACCGGTTCTCGTTTTGCTGGTTGATAGGACTAGCAGCATGGACATATGTTGCTGCAGAAGGGTATAGCGGCCCCCTTTATTTTCATTTTTGGTGGCAACCCAGCCAACATATCATTGACATTAACTATTAAATTTACCTGAGGATGAATTGCTGTTGAGGAGATGGGATTGTTAGTAAGGAAGAGAAATATTATGATTTTTCTGAGCACAAGGCAATGGTAGTAAGACCAAACTGCTATTATTCTGCCACCTGCAGAAAGAAAATACATGGCAGCAGCAGCTAATGAAACACACAAGACGACATGTTGCTCATGATTTACAGTGACAACACTAGAAGGCCTTAAGTTGTTCTATGACAGGCGAAATGTTTGTCATGCAAGGATCAAGCTTATAAAAGTACATCAATGTTTAATTTTATAAAGGTTGCAACATGAAGAAATCGAGTTTGCATGTTGAGCTATTCAGCTTCAAGTGGCAAATATCTTTTCCAAACATTGTGAAGAGGGAAATTTTTAAAACATAGCAACTTGCTTACTCTCACTGTTAAGGACATGAGATGTTGAAGATCGATGTTCATATTCTGAACATGGATAGTAGACAGCAGAGTATTAAGGTTGTACCACAGAGTTATGATTTAGAAGTATATATCACAAGAACTGTATTAAATTGTGATATTTATACATGATACATATATCGTGTACATAATAGGCTGTAGACAGAGTTGGAATTTATAGAAACTGAAGAAATAGGAGATAAATATTAAATTTACTTTTCACTATATTATTTTTAATCATCCAGACAGATTAAAGTTACATTGAGTTCCTGCATGCTATCTGCTTTGCTTATGAGATTCAATTCAATGGGCTAATTCCTTTGGTCTTTAGCAAAGAGAACAAAATCTAAAATCCATGCGGTTTCATTTTAGGAGTATACTATGTAATGCATACTCCTGGTGTTCCTGTTATTTTGTCAGCTAATGTTTCTATTATTTGGTATGACATTTATTGAGAAATATAAATCTGAATTCTCCTATGATGCAGATACTGAATCAGGATGAAACTCCTTTGCTTTATAGTCTGGTATTTGGGGAAGGTGTTGTAAATGACGCTACAGCTGTTGTTCTTTTCAATGCTGTTCATAACTTTGACCTCACTCATATTGATGGCATCACGGCATTGCAATTGTTTGGCAACTTTGTTTATCTCTTTCTCACAAGCACAGGATTGGGAGTTGCAGTAAGTAAATCTTCATAAAACAGCGAACCCTTGCTCGAATAGTCCTGAAGATAAGATTTATCACGTGGATTTTGTTTTGTTAATGGACTTATACATGTTCCTCTCTATTAATGTAAGCTTTTGTGGAGCTGCAGTGAACTTATAGAGTATCTTTTTCAATGCTTTCTTTACTCTTTTTTCCAATGATATTGCAGGCAGGGCTTCTAAGTGCGTATATCATCAAATCATTATATTTTGGAAGGTTGGCTGAAACTTACAGTAGCGTTTTTTTATATCTTTCTGGCTAGATTTTTGTTTTTCAAGTGCATAGAGCTTATGTCTTTATTCAAATATATTACTGAAAGCAAGGCAATCATTTTGAATATCCTGCCCTGGTCTTTTGTTTTGTTCTCTTTAGAAGTTTCCTTCTGTTTGCTTTGGGTAGATCACAGCTTACTGAAATGTGATTATTATCTGGTCTGTTTTTCCAAAGATAAAACTTGTGGTTTATATCTTCTACTGAGCATCACATATCTTTGCTTTTCAAAAATGTCTTCTTTAATTTTGTTTATTTTTAACAGTTGCAGTGAGTGATGCAGTAACCTTTACTTTATCATTTTTTCTAGTGATTAATTGCATCTTTTATGTACATTGATCATGTTTTCAGGCATTCTACGGATCGCGAAGTTGCAATCATGATACTCATGGCCTACCTTTCATATATGCTTGCTGAAGTAAGCATAGGTTTGCATTAGAAGGCTTTGGTTGCCATCATTATGCATTTTTAGGTGGTTTATAAATTGCATTTTTTTCATCATCTTGCATTTAATCGAGAATTTTAAATTTCATGCCTTTTGTGCAGCTGTTTTACCTGAGTGGCATTTTGACTGTTTTCTTCTGTGGCATTGTCATGTCCCATTACACATGGCATAATGTTACAGAAAAGTCAAGGGTTACCACCAAGTATGTAAAAGAGTTCACTTGAATATTTGATGTCATTATGTATAGAACAACAAAATAAAATTTACTCATAGCATCTTGTATTTATTATTATTTTTTTCTGGTTTGAATTGCACATTTAGCTTTTGAAAAATAAAGGATGTCAGTCAAAGTCAAATGTAAGCTATTCCCTCTCCTCTGTTGTAACTGTTATTATAAATCATGATATTCAATGGATGCAGGCATTCATTTGCTACAATGTCCTTCATTGCTGAAGTATTTATCTTTCTTTATGTGGGAATGGATGCCATGGACATTGAAAAGTGGAAAATGGCAAAAAAAAGGTGAGATGAGCTATAAATCTGCATTTCATTGTTAGCAAATAAATGCTTTTTTTTAACATGATTTGATGTAAAGTTCATTATTTTTTGGGGCAAATATGATATTAATTATATGTTAGCATTTAATAGTAATCATATTTTTTTGATATTAAACAGCAGCAAAACAAGGGTGCTGACCCTTACAGAACCACAACCCAAGGGCGTAAGAACAAACAGCACACTAACAGCGGAAGAATATCACAAGACACCTACAGGAACAACCACATACAAACTAGCATTGAGTGGTTGAACAGCCTATGCACAACCATATTATCAGCACATTACATATAATTATAGAGTTCATATAAAGCCTAATACTTACACAAGTAAAATATTGAGGACATCTATCAACAAAGATAAAGTTCCTTCTGGAACCAAAGTCCAGATTAAAATAACATAACACAAATAAAACATTGAGGACATCTATCAACAAAGATAAAGTTCCTTATGGAACCAAAGTCCATATTAAAATGGCATTTCAAAAAGAAAGCTTTTCTAGGAACTCCACAGGGGCAAAATGTGGTAAGAACCATAACTAGCCAGAGATTAAGCATGGTGAGGAGATTTAATGTCACAACTGACTGGTTAAGAGCATGGCTCCAATCATCTGTAAGGAACTTTAATAAGTCCTTATAATTGCCTTCATCTTCTCCATCCTTGCCGAGAACCTTTCGTTACACCAAGCACAAAGTGGTTGTAGAACTGTGCATAATTCGTAGGCTGAACCTGGAAATACTCCCCTTCATCCTTTCCATCTCAAGCATTTTGGTCTTCAGATCTCCTACCTCACTTTTTGAATTAGCCAGCTCCAAGGCAGTTTTATGACAGTTGGTACATATGGAATTACGAGAAGCACAGTTTAACATTCTCTTCTTCAAGCATCATATCCCTGGTTAGGTCAATCGGTCCTCTTTCGTGCTGTCGGAGATATGAGTGGAACTATTAGTTTTTGATTTGTTAGAACTACCAAGAGTATCAATTTCAGCACATTCACCCTCAACCATCTTTCACTTCTCATCTTTTTCCTTTATCTTCCCACTCCCCTGCTCAGCATCCTCCTCCTCGTCATAGTCAACAAGCTATATTTTACTGTTCTTAGCTGATCGGGTAGCGGACATGTTAGACTTATGGGCATTACTATGATCCTCATCAACATCATCTTCTTCCTCACTAATTACATCTTTAACAAATAATTTGGATTTCTTAGTAGGGGGAGGGGTCTGTCCCTTTTCTTTTGGTAACAGTTTGAATTTTGGATTCTTTGCATTTCAGCTCACTGGGTTCAGGGATGGGAACATTAGGATTGGGTGTTTCAGGGGTTCCAAGTCGAGAGGTCATTGTAAGGGCTCTTGAGTGGCGTATATACTTTTTCTTGCTAGGCCCTAGAGTATCAATAATATTAGTAGGCAGGGGGGGAGGGGAGTGTGAAGCAGGGGCCTCATAGACCACAATGGGTTTAGGGGGGCAAAGGGCCAAATGAAAAGTATAAAGCCTAAAAATTAGCCCTTGGTGTAGAGGGATAGGCTTCTTGCCTTGGGTTCGAGCATTCTCCTTTTCTTACAAAACTAAGCTTTCAAGAGAATTAAGTAGAAACAATGGGAAGGAAATAATATCATGATTCCTAAAATGGTTGAGGAGAGGCATATGATAATAGTAGTAAACTTTGAAACACCCTTCTAAAGTGAAATACTTCATGATCATAAGACAAACCTGGTTCCAAGCTGGTGGCAGCTATTCCCTTTCATATCCTCCCCGCATCTTAAATGAAGCTTTGCTGCCTTTGAAAAACCTATTAAGGCTATTGTTATCCACTACTTGACTGGTCTTCTTCCATTTTCTTCCTTCAGAGGGTAACCTAGTAGCCTTGGCAATCACCTCACTAGTTTTGAAATAGATTTCCTCCACGATAACTCTCCTGTCCTACTAGGAGTTGACGAATTGAATAGATAAGCTCTCATCAAACCCATTTCTGGATTCAATAAAGTCAAAAATCCCCCTCCCTATAAATATGCCAACGATGGCGTCATTCTTGAAGTCGTCCGACTTACCAGGCTCAATGCAGACATGGTCCCCACCCATCCCTATAGCAAAAAAAGATAACCAAAAAGACTCACGCTAGAAAGAAAGCTGCAACCCTGGATACAATTAAAGAAACTTGCTATTACAACACAGTGATTTAGAAGAAAATAAATGGCTTGCTTGCTGAGTTGGGTGTAATTATTAAACCATCCTCCTAAAAAATTCGGCTCGTGTAGGCTATAGTTCCCCACATATGAAGGTCTTTCAACCCGGACTACCAAGAGTGCGCTTCTTTAAAAGGAAGATAATAATTTATGCATAAGTAGCTATGTGTGATCAAGACATTATGCCAGCTCATCATTATAGGACCCGCCCTAAGATTCATGTGGTTCTATAATTCTTCAAAGGCCACATAGGTTGTTGTTTATTTCTTCAAAGTACTATACTGTCACACATATCAAAGCTAGTCCACATCCACAAACTTCTTTGCCACTTCATCAGGTTCATATATAAATTCAAAATCAAACTTACGCTCAGAATCTCCCACTCTGAATCGTCAAGTTTGGGACCCCAACAGGACAGGACACCAGGATGTACATAACAGGATCCACCAAGGCCAGACTGAAGTATCACCCCTCATCTCGATTAGAGATTGGGCTCTCTCCCCTTAGAACAGTTTGGCTATCAATTGGAAGGGACACCTGTTTTCTCCAACACCTAAGTCCTTCCAAGTTATAGCCAAGCGTAGCCAGAGAGTCAGCTATCACATTATCTTCCCTGTAGACATGGTTAATGTCAAAGAAGTCAAATCGTAGAAGTGTGTGAATGTCTCCTACAATTCCTTCAATTGACCAACTTACCCGAGATAGCCCTTTAACAACATCTACAATGAGCTTCGAGTCCCCATCTATAGATAACACTCTAACACCAACTGAAAGCACAATCTCGAGCCCCCAGAAAAGACCCATTCCTTCAACTTGGTTGTTCGTGTAGTTCTGCAATTTACCATTGTAGGCTGCCACTAAATCTCCAGAATCTGTCCTGATCACTTCCCCAATAGTAGCATCGCCCTGAGCTTATTTTGCAGTCCCATCAGAGTTAAGTTTGTACCATCCTGATCTAGGGGGGGACCATTTGGTATTCTTCTTTTTCATTCTATTGGAGTTATCAAATTTCACATAAGAGTCAACAAGGCCCCAACTTCTAGCAATTTTGCTATCTAGTTGAGGAGGGAAGGAAGGACAAGGGCAAGTGCCGACTGCTAGATTCTCCAAAAGTATTTTGTGGAAGACCGAGAAAACATTATCAATCAAATTTTCCACACCTCGGAAGATTATGTGATTTCGCTCTTTCCATATGCTCCAATCCAAATGGGGAGGGATCTGCATCCAAAGTTGTTTGATAAGGGGGTTATATGAGATCCCCCTCCAGTTAAAAACAAGTTGCCTGACTTCCCCATTCATAACCTAGTCCATTTGGAGCTTGTGTAGCACCATATTCCAAACGTTTTGCGTGAATGAACAATGGATTAGCAGGTGAAAGTCAGTCTCTTCTTCACACTTACAAAGTACACAGCGATTAGGTAACTGAAACCCGTGCTTAGTTAGATTGTCCTGCGTAAGAATTTTATTGTGCATGACCATCCACCAGAAAAAAGTTAATCTTATGGATTAGCTAGGGATTCCAAACCTTTTTCCGAAGATCTTTAACATTACCATCCTGAAGAAGCAGGCGATAAGGAGTCGTCACAATGAATTCAACACTAGCATTCTTGCTCCAAAAGAATTTGTCCTCCCTTTGAAACATCAAAATTCTCACATGCTGTAACTCCTCCTGCAAGACCCTTGCCAGAGGTAGAAGTTGCTGTTGATTTGGGCCCCAAAGGGAGACATTCTTCTAGGATTTAGAATCAGACAAGTAGTCAGCCACCTGGTCTCCAAAGAATCGCTTCACAATCCCGCAAAGGGCACTAAACATTGGGTGAGAGGATATAGGTTTTTCCCCCAACCACGTGTCATCCTAGAAGCAAATTGTGTGACCATCACCAATCTGCCATTTTAGCCCCATATGTATAATATTTCTGCATTTAAGAATGTTTCTCTTCCCTCTAATGAAGTTTTTTGTTCAAAGGACTCAAGTGGTTGCTCCTCCTGTCCAACTTTCTTAGGGGTTTCCGATAGTTTTAACAATCCATCTTTAAATGGGTATTCATCACTCTCAGTGTTAGAACAATCCACCTCAAGGGGGGTTGTGACCCTTATAGGGGAAGTAGAGACACCTTACAATTTTTGGGTTGCCTTATAAGGGGCTTTGTAGTGAGAAATCACATGACTCGGTTTTGAGCATTTTTGACAGAAAATCATAGTGTTTTCATACACAAAAGCTTGCGTCCACTTTCCCAGTTTAGATTGTAGGGTGATAAAATTGGTGAGTCTTATTGATAGCAATATTAACAAAGAAACGGGTAAAATCTAACTTGGATTTTGCCTTTCACCTCGTTCGTGGAGACATATTGGCCATAGGTCTGGCCAATCCAGTGGAAGATTTGCTTGTCCCAAAATTCTAGCAGGAGCCTAGACATTCAATACCAAACCAGCGATGTTCTGCTCAAGTCTGCCATGGGATCAAATCCTGGCTTCCATCTGCAAAGGGAAAGATAATGCTTTCCAAAGGCCCATGACCCTAAAAGAACAACAATCAAATCCTCTTCATCAGTAAACTTCAAGAGAAATAGAGCGTCTGACACAGCGCTGATTGTGACACTCCCCTTAAGCCTCCACTCTTGGGATGCCCATTTTCTAACCATATCTAACAGTTAGGATATGGTAGAACCTTTCATTATTCAAGTACTTAACAACCATAATATCACACTAGTCAGCACTATGCAATGCATGTTTCTAGCCAATTTTCGCAATAAGTGCTTTGTTCAGATTAGAGATTTTCCTAATGCCCAATCCTCCCATATTTTTCGGTTGGCAAACTTTATCCTAGTTGACAAGGTCCTTCCTCTTTTTTTCCTCCGAATATGTCCAGAGGAAATTTTTCTATATTCTTTCCAACTTATCAGCCATAGAATTTAAAACCCTGTAGAGGGAAAGGAAATAAATAGGAATCCCTTGAAGAGAGGTTGCTAGAAGTTGCAATGTTCTAGTGCTGCTGAGAAGTCTACCTTTCCAACTTGCTAGCTTGCATTGTATTCTCTGAAGGTTTGAGCTCCAGAAGGTATTAGATACCTCTTTGACAATAAGCGGAAGACCAAGGTAGGTACTAGGAATATTGGCACATTGGCAGCCTAGTATTATTTTAATTTTAGTCTGCAGGCTATTTGAGATGTTGAAGAAAAAAATGTTCCTTTTATCATAATTGATGGACTGGCCAGAGATATAGGCATATTGGTTAAGAAAGCATTTCCATGCTTTGGCTTCAACAACAAAAGCAGTACCAAACAAGATGGTATAATCCACAAATTGCTGAAGGATGACAAGAGTCAGAGTAGAGGCAGATTGAACCCCTTGGAGTTTGCCCTCATCCACCAATTGTAAGAAATTTCTCCCCAAGACCTCCGCAAGGATGATAAAAAGATAAGGGGACAAGGGGTCTCCCTGTTTGATGCTTTTAGTAGCTCCAAAGAAGCCTCTCGGAACACCATTGACGAAGACCAAATACTGAACAATGGTCACACATTCCTTAATCAACCTGATTATTCTGCTATCAAATCCCATTTTCCCTAAACTGTGAACAAGAAATCCCATTTGACTTTGTCATGGGCCTTAGAGATATCCATCTTAAACGCCATTCTTGGTTGATGACACTTGTCCATGAAATGGAAGACTTCATGGGTTGTGATGGCTGCATCAAGAATCTGTCATCCAGGGACGAATCCTTTCTGATTACAATTAATAAAACTATCCAATGTGGGTTTAATTTTGTTAACTAAGACTGTTGAATTTTTTATAAACCGTATTGCAAAGGCTTATTGGTTTGAAGCTAAGTTACCGGATTCGCCTGTTAGGCCTCGGATCCGGGTCCGGGTCCGGTCCGGGTCCGGATTCTCCACCCGGTCCGTGTTGGATCCGGGCAGGGTCCGGATTTGGACCTGTGGGTCCGGATG
>MU214138.1:139113-162792 GCA_018584345.1 Thuja plicata | reverse complement strand
TATATATATATATATATACACTCACGAATCCCTACGAACCCAAACGGCAAAATTTTTTTTTCACGAATCCACGAACCGGATTCGCGAGCCCGAATCCGTCCCCGAACCCGAATCGGCAACTTAGGTTTGAAGTTAGGAAGTTTTTGCGGCCCCTTGATCTTAGGTTTTAAGGTGACGAAAGAGCTATTCATCTCTTTCAATAACCTTCCAGTCCTGAAGAAATCCCTAGTTGCCAAAGTAATATCAAGTCCAACTATATCTGAAAACTCCTTGAGAAAAGCAGGTGGGAACCCATCTGGGTTAGGGGCCTCAAAAGCACTTATAGAGAAGGTAGCCTTCTTGACCTCTTCCTCCGTCATAGGTGCCATAAATTGAGCATTATCAGAAACACTGACAACATTTGGAAGGAAGCCTAACAATTGGTCTGCGAAGAGCTTCAACATTGTGACTATCATCTTTAAAGATCTTACAAAATAGTTTGAGACCATCAAACCTAATTGGGCATCCTTCGTGATTTCATAGTTAGCCTCATCCTTGAGGTTGAGAATAGTGTTTCTTTTTTTATGCTTACTAGTAGATTGATGGAAGAAGGTCGAATTCCCATCTCCCTCTTTCAACCACTGAATCCTAGATTTTTGTTTCCAAAAGATTTCTTCCTTATAAAGTTTTTCCTTTAACTTGGTTCTTAGGGCTTCCTCTTCATTAAGAGTCAAGATTGAGCAGTCCCCATTGACCATTTTTTTGTAGATACTGTAAATCTTAGGTACATTTCCTTTTTCTTTGCAAAAATATCCCCAAACGCGAACTTGTTCCAACCCTTCTCATTCTTTCTAATAATATTCAATTTTTGCACCATTCTATAGTCTATACATTGGAATCCCATGGACAAGGGAACTCCAATTTTGAATGCAGGCTTGGAACTCAAGATGTGTAGTCCACATAGTTTCATAACGGAAAGGGATGCACCCCTTTTGCAACCTGTTAGTCCATTCAAGGAGGATAGGATTATGATCAGACAGTCCGAGGGAGGGCAGTTAAGGCAGAGTTGAACCCTATATCCCAATTGGCGAAACAAAGGAATCTATCCCGCTTGACTTGGATAAGGTCATTGCCTTTCCCGTGGTTTGACCATGTGAAGAATTGTCTTGTCAGCTCTATGTCAACCGGTTCAACATTATTGATGAAGTTCCACAAATAATCATACTTACTGAGTAATCACCCAACCCACTCAACTTTTCAAAGGAGAAGAGTAGGGAATTGAAGTCACCCATGACTAGACAATGTGAGGCATTATCCAGTTGAATAAAAGAAGAGATCACCCCCGAAACCAGCTTTCAACCAAGGCGGGAATTAGGGGCATAGACATTAACAAGAAACTAGGAGTTCCCTTGGGAGGTAAGTTTAATAGTAAAAAACTTGGTGTAGAATAAATAATTTCTCCCTCCACTTTCAGCAGATTCCGCATAGTGGCTATTCCTCTAGACGCACCATTGGCTTCACTAATACAAAAATGAGAACTTGACCACAGAACCCCCGCAAATGTACTGAAAGAGGATTCTCTCATCTTAACTTGTTGCAGAGGGAGGACATCAATTTTGTTTAAAACAATACAATTTCACAAAGCATATTGTTTTCGGGGGCCATTCAAACTCCTTCATGTTCCATGAAAGGAACCTCATTTTTTAGATTTGGTTGTTGAATCCAGGGTCCTCTACCTACCATTGGCGACTTCCCTTGTGATCTCTTCATGTCTTGTAGATCGCTGCAATGGACATCCAACCTTGGATTCCAACTCAACATCAACTTTCTTGTTTCGGGTTTTCTTCTTCTGGGTCATCCAACCCTCTTTACCCACAAGAGTGCTTGTTGAGGCACTGTAATGACCGTCACTTGACTATGACTTTAAACTTCCAATTTCTTGACAATTTCAGAAGTTTAGCATTTTGTTAAACACTTAGCATGCATCCGGATGCCCTTAATTTTCTGTTTAATGATGTCTTCTTGGGTTGATTGTAACTGAACGAATCTTAATAACTAAACGTGATGCCAGCGTAGAGATAATTTCCCAACTCATTCAATTTTAAACCCAACCAGCTGTACTGTAATTCTGATATAATTTCCAGCAACGTGTTTTTGTGCAAAATGTGTTTGATCTTATTAAAATGAAATGCTTTCACAATAATAATTTCATAATAAAAAATGAACGAAAGGGGGTTGCACAGTCATGAATATTCAGTAGCATTTATTCCATTTATACATATCAGAAATTTAGTTCAGATTTATTGATTCAGAAAAATTGATAACATATTTGAAATTGGAACCTGTGAATTATTTCTGCCTTCCCACACCAATCCAAGGTAGGAATTTGCTGTAGCTTAGTCTCCCACGCACTGATGAGATGGTGGACTTTGCAGCTGTTAAAACAAACCCCAACGTCTGTGCTTCTCCCAACGAAGCTGCCCAAAGAAGAAATTGCGGCCAGCAATGCACCACTCGATCTCAGCCCAGAAATAAATCAGACTTCACCCACGTCACATGCAGATTCCTCCAAACAGATCGATCCACTCCAGAAATGAAATTGCAGATCGATGTAGCTTCAAAAGCGGTTCAATCTCAGTCCATAAACAATTCAAATAAATCTTTGGTTGATCCTCAGTAGAGTCCAACCTAATCGACCTCTTAATGCAGGCCCCAATTCAATGTGAAAACCAATTTCAGAATTAATTGCACTCTCCGTATGCCAATTAATTATCAGTAATCTTCCTTAGATAATAATCTCCAGAATAAATCCAATTCTCTCCTTAGCCACAGAAATACAGTAGAGAGATCTTGCAATTGTTTACCTCAGCACAATTGCAGCAGTAAAGAACTCAGAAACCCTAGCCCAAGGCTCAAGAAGAAAAGATTATAAAATTTTCAATAGATGATTTTGCCTTTCACAAAGCATTGCTTTTATAATTAAAGTGTCTTCTCTCACACACTTTTCACTTAAAACACTTTTTATACTTAGGCACATATTGAATAATATAATTTATTAGCTCATTTGGCTTCAAAAATGACCTTTTCACCAATATCATGAAATTATGACACGCAAGGTCCCTGTTTCTTGTGCCCAAGATTGAAAACTTTTCATCCTGGTTCCAACGAGCTATAACACTAAGGTATCCAACATATATACCAACAAAAATGGCAACCTTAGCAAATTTAATTAAATAATAATAATAAACCACCCGTCTTGCGAAAACAACTGAAGAAGCATCCGAATTGAAATCTGTCTGCACAGGAGTGATCCTGATGATGAAAGATGATGAATGAACCCGACAGGGTGACTTAATAAAAATAGACGCTCTCTCCAAGATCCTTGGAGCCCAAACCGGAAGCCAGAAATGAAAACCGAGAGCATCATTCAACTCTTCTAACTCATCTGAGCTCATCAGAACTATCCATTGACTTACTATAAATAGTAAGTTCACACCAATGACCCTCTAAACACCTCGCCAGACCACGAGGATCACAATAATGACCTGGCACCATCAATTCAATGACCTCCTAAAATGGGGACATTACAGGCAGCCAGTGAGGAATAGGTTTTAGTTTGAGGGGGGGTGTAACCGGTGGCTTAGAGGATGTACAAACACCACTCTTGCAAGGGGAAGGGGGATTGGGGGTGTCACCTGATTGGATTATAGTGTTCAAGATAGTAGAGGGGGGTGTTTCTCTTCCCTCTAATGAAGGTTTTTGTTCAAAGGACTCAAGTGGTTGCTCCTCCTGTCCAACTTTCTTAGGGGTTTCCGATAGTTTTAACAATCCATCTTTAAATGGGTATTCATCACTCTCAGTGTTAGAACAATCCACCTCAAGGGGGGTTGTGACCCTTATAGGGGAAGTAGAGACACCTTACAATTTTTGGGTTGCCTTATAAGGGGCTTTGTAGTGAGAAATCACATGACTCGGTTTTGAGCATTTTTGACAGAAAATCATAGTGTTTTCATACACAAAAGCTTGCGTCCACTTTCCCAGTTTAGATTGTAGGGTGATAAAATTGGTGAGTCTTATTGATAGCAATATTAACAAAGAAACGGGTAAAATCTAACTTGGATTTTGCCTTTCACCTCGTTCGTGGAGACATATTGGCCATAGGTCTGGCCAATCCAGTGGAAGATTTGCTTGTCCCAAAATTCTAGCAGGAGCCTAGACATTCAATACCAAACCAGCGATGTTCTGCTCAAGTCTGCCATGGGATCAAATCCTGGCTTCCATCTGCAAAGGGAAAGATAATGCTTTCCAAAGGCCCATGACCCTAAAAGAACAACAATCAAATCCTCTTCATCAGTAAACTTCAAGAGAAATAGAGCGTCTGACACAGCGCTGATTGTGACACTCCCCTTAAGCCTCCACTCTTGGGATGCCCATTTTCTAACCATATCAATGGTTGGTCTAAAGGAGAAAAAACGACTGACTAAAGTATTGTTCATCGAGGAAACAATACGATCAGCGATTGAGTCGGGAACCTTAATAGCCGTTCCCTCAGTTTGTGAGCACTCTGGAACAAACTCTTGCTCCACCTGCTTATGATTGATACCAACAAAGGCCTTTTTCCACCATCAGACGGACCACCACTTTTCTCTTTGTTCTGTTCCGATTTGTCGGAATCCCCTGAGGAATTCCGATTCCAGGATTGGTATTAGATACCCCTTCAACCCAAAGTTCCTTCCCTTGTTTTGGAGCACTTTCGCTGGCCTGTTGATTCACTGGCTTTGTGGCCCCCCCATCTCCATTGGGCAGAAAATCTGCAGTTATTGTAGGCTCCCTAGGTTGGGGAGCGTGGCCCCCATCGCCATTGTCGACCATGAAGTGCAGAAGTTCAACATTCTAGCAGAGCAGGAAAAAAAATTGTTCCTACACAGTAATCAGATGTTAGCATTTAATAGTGTGCCCATTTGTTCTTGACTTGAGTTGACATAACTGCAAGGTCACTTATGTTTAGCTGAAAGAACATGGAACTAGTAAATTTCAGCTTGAAATCCAAATGTCACATCCTTGAGTGAAGACATCTAAACAAAATTATGCAAATTTTTCAATCTTTGCTTATAGGAGTAGAAGGGATCAATTGTCTTCAACATTGAGAATAACTATATTCTAATAGCTAATATCATGGATAGTAAGACAATGGAATAACAAGAAATTAATCCATTAATGAAATAAGAATGTAAATGTAAACATTTGTAAAATCTTTAACTGTAGCTTTACTAGGCACTGGAACAAGGATTATCTCTTCAGCAAGCAAGGTTGAGCCATTGCAAAAGTTTACCTCTTTAAGGTGAGCCGCCTCCAATTAGTTGGTCTTGAGTATCGAAACAATGCAAGTGCTAGTCACATTGGCAAAGAGAGCCTTGGAGAAGTGTGTCTGTTATCAAAGTCCTTGATTTGGCTTATAATATTATTCCTTATAATTTGTTTTAACATATTGAGGTGAATATTAGAATGCAGGTATGGTGCATAATTGCCGCATGTTCTTGGATACTCGAGTAACTTTGTTCACAAAAGCATGTTTCACCATTAAATATGTTATTCACTTATGTTGATGCCCCGATCCTTAAAGTCTTCTAAACTATTGATTAATATGCCTTTTCCACACAAAGGATATAAAGGCAAAACATTGTTCAGAATTAATTCCCATAATCTTTGATCTTTCATGTATCTAATAGGACTGCTTCGTCCAAATGCAAGAAGGCTGTTAACATTGTTTCTTTCTCTGTTTGGATCCACTGCAAAAGTTACCAAGTTGGAGTTTTGCCAAAGTTATGTGAAACACCATTCCTTGTTTTCGATGCGAAGCACATATAGTGTATCTCAAATCTGATATAGACAATCTTTGACTAGTAATTTCTACCTAAGAAGCATTCGTTACTTAGGAAGTATCTGTCTGAGACATCCCTTTTGAAGTCTATATGCGAAGCACATATAGTGTATCTCAAATCTGATATAGACAATCTTTGACTAGTAATTGCTACCTAAGAAGCATTCGTTACTTAGGAAGTATCTGTCTGAGACATCCCTTTTGAAGTCTATATAGTATCAAAATATTTGAACACCCACCCACAACCAATGGTAGTGTTCCTCTTGAAAATCCAGCTATTTTTGGGATAAGGATGTCCCCGAGATGTAGGAACTTAGGGAAAACGCCCCCCTGCCATCTTGTAACCACCATTGCTTGTCAAGGGATGTCTCCCTCAAAGAGAGGACATTTTTGGGGCACCCCTTTGTTTTTGCAAGGAAACATTGGGATGTCCTTGGGACCCTTAGGGGACACAGTTGTGTATCTTGAATGCACTCAAAATGCTTACACACCCCTGCGCTATTTAGCTCTAAAAGTGCATTTTAAAAGAAATCATTTTTTTTTTATTGTGCTAGTAACTATAACATAATGGTTTATGAGTTCCACCCACACCATAAGGAGTCATAAAAAAGTGTGAGAGGCTGCAAGAATGAGGTGTTAGGATAGGAAAAGTGAGAGCAACATCCGAAGAAAGCATTAGCTAAGTCTTCATTAGTTGAGTGGGAGAATTAAGAAGACTGAGAGCAAGAGGATGAGGAAGAGCTAGTGCCAAGTCTTCATAGAACGCTAAAAAAATTGTGTAGACATCATCATATAGAATTGGGTATGCTTTTTAGCTTCATTGCTAGTTGTTAAACCCCTTTTCACTACAGTCTTACCTTCATCCCACCACCATCTCACCATTGTCCCCTTGCCACTCCAAATTTAGGCCATTGGTCCCCTCAACCTCAAGACTTGTCCCTGTGTCTTCTCATCTTTAGACTCCATAGAACACAGGTTTTAAGAATCTTTAGTTTTAGTCTATTGGAAATAGAATAATTCTTGTGCAATATTTTCTTCATTGCTTGAACAATTGTTTCAAGAAATATTAGTCATATGTCAAGGTACACATTTGCTGTGCCTGTGCTGTAATTTGATTAGTTTGCAATCACGTATTGTTGTAAATCTTTTTAAATGCAATGTGTGGGTTGATTGATTGATTAAGGAATAATTAGGCATAAATTGCACCTGGGAGGGGAGTGCATTTGAGAATGTGAGATTTACATGACAAAGATTTGGGTGTGTGGATGAAATTGTCGAGATGTATTCATGTGGTACTTTTTTTGCACATGGATAGGCACCAATCTTCTGATTTCACAGGACTTCTTTACAAATGAAAATGATAAGTCTGTAGAAACTGAAATTTATTTTGTTTATTCATTTACGATTCTCATAATGGCAAATAGGAGAAAATCTACTTAGTTTTGTTTCTTCTCCCTGTCTATGCTTTTATGCATGCATATTTAGAAGATTCTGTGAGTACTTTGCAAGACTTGCCAAACTCCCAAGTCTCTAAGCTAGTTGAACCGTGTCAACCAGACTCTTGTGCTGAGTCTAGCCGAGTCTTGGAGAGTACTTGACTGAGTCCTGTTCTAGGACTCCTGAGTCTTACGCTTGGACTCCCAAGTCCTGAGTTTAGACTCTTCTAGCACTTGAACATAACAGACATAGTGACTGAAATTTTGAATTCTGAGAGGTTGAGGATTATATGATGTGTAATCTTTGAATTATGACAAGTTGATAGTCAAGTTAGACTTTTATGTTCTCTAAATGCATTGATTTCTTCTTTTTTTCTTTGTGTAATTATGAGTTTTTTTTGGCTGAGTCTGTGCCATGTTTTTCACTGAGTTTGTGCTGAGTGCTGAGTTTGGGTCAAAATTTTGGGCTTCTGATTCTAAGTTACCGGATTCGTCTAGAAACGATGAAATTCGAAATTCGGTTCGGTCCAAATTTGGGTCCGATTCGAATTCGTCTCAAATTCGGCGCTGAATTAAAAACACAAGTCGTTAAATAATGTGTGCGATTTTTACGGTTTATCTTTCTTCTGCAGTTCTCGACTCTCGACAGTTTCGTGTTCACTTCCTCCGCTGTTTTTTACGGCCTCCACAATTTCCCATGAAAACAATAAACGAAACAGCACGTGTGATTCTGAATAAATTTTAGGTTGAACTTTCGGTTTTTAATTTATTAGAAGTCTATTAAATTTAATATCATCTATTATTAATGAATAATCTTACAATTAGTTTAAAGATGCTATTGTTATTAAATGTCAATTAAATTATTAGTAAATTAGTATTAAATAGAATTTTATTGTTTTTAGAGTATGGTACTTTAAATATATATTATTTTACTAATAACTAATAAATTAGTTATTTATTAAGTTTAATATTAGTTACTATTTATTATTTAATATATATATATATATTGTTGTACGGAGGAACCCAAAACGAATCCGAACCCAACTCAAAAAAAAATTGGACGAATTTCGAACCCGCATCCGAACCGGCAACTTAGTTCTGATTCAATTGTGAGTCCAAGTTTTTTAACTATGTGCGATTGCATCCTTTCTGCATATTTCAAGACCCCTTTTATGCGGATCATATGATGTGTAATCTTTGAATTATGACTAATTCATAGTCAAATGCATTGATTTTTTTTTTTGTGTAATTGTGAGGTTTTTTTTTGTCGAGTCTGTCGTTTTTTGCTAAGTTTGGGTCAAAATTTTGGGGTTCTGAGTCAAATCTGAGTCCAAGTTTTTGAACTAGGTGTGAATTCATCCTTCCTGCATATTTCAAGACCCCTTTTACATTCCATCCTGAACTAACATAATGTTGGTTAGTGATAGAAAATTGGGCTTATCTTCGTGCCCTAAAAGGCCTAGTTGAGTGGTGTATAGTTTTTGAAGACTTGATCAATGTTCTTTGCACAGATGAGTTATTTTTGGTCATAAGCATATATGTCCATGTTGTCATGTAGAAGAACCGTCCCAAGTCTTTCAAAACTCGAAGTGTAGGAGAGAGGGCCTTCTCTTGTCTGGTAGAAATTAGTGTTCATATAGGTGAGGAATATTAAGATGCATAAAATAATTTGTTGTTATAAATTGAAGTGTCATATTATTAAGTTGTTACGAAACAACTTCATATTATTAACAGTCACAGCGTTTGTTTAATTTATTAGTGGTAAATATGTATAGGGAAGTTGTTAACGTCCTATAAAGTAGGATTTTAAACTCCTATATATATGTTATGTATTTTAATGAAATGAATGAAGAAGCACGACATTTTTTATGTTTCTGCTTCTATTTTGACTCTATCATATATTGTTGTATATGGTATCAGAGTAGGCATATGAGTAGCTTGATTAACAACTAAGTGACCTTCCGCTAGCCTTGCCAAATATCTGTAGCTGTTTACGAAGTGATGCTTCAGAGATTCCTTGTAGTGGAAATGGTGTGAAAATTCTTTACCTATGGAGATTTCTGGGTGTACGAGCTGCAACCTGCGGTGGCAACATTGCAGTCTTCATGTTTTCCATACAAAGGTTGTCTCTATTGTGTCTTGAGAGTGTTGGAGATTTCGGAGAAATTATTTTCATGAGCACCAATATTTGCATTACTCTTGATATTATAAAAGAACTCCGTGCGTTTATAGTATGAAGCAGTGTAACACCAGCGCTGGGGTACGTCGGGATGAATTCCGGGACGGGGGACAAAGGGCCTCAATTTCGGGACGGTGGGGGACGACGATGGGGTGGCGGGGAGAGGGGGGATGTTGTATGCTATTCATATAGAACTTGAAATGCTAGGTTATGAAATGATGTTTCAGTATAACATACCAAATTGAAATACTTGAACATAGCAAAATTGCAACACGAACCAGAACCATTTAACATTCAACGTAGTAACATTGTACATACTTAATAGTAACATTCAAAACTCAAAATTCAAATAGAAATTCAAGTACCTGTCCCGGCGGTGGCGTGAATGGTGGAGGTGGGGGTACTTGGGTACTCCAAGTACCCGGTGTGGGGACGTCCCGGGGATGGGTACTTCGAGGTTTTGGTGGGGGTGCGAGTCCCCGGGTTTCACTGGTATGAAGTGAAATGCATCCATAGTGTTGAAGATGATAACAAGCATTAGCCTTAGGTAGTAGCAAAAATCACAATTGGAGCTTCTAAGGCACTCATCACATGAGGAATTATGCCTAAGTGGTCTTCATTTACAAATTTCTGGAGCACGTGGAGCAACATATATGAAAGCTGCATGAGGATCTAGTCTCATTTGCAAAAAGGAAGCTAGATTGAGGTTTATTCTGGTAGCACATGAGAGTGCAACAGTGCAGATTTGGATCTGCAAAGAGAGTGCTACCATCATTCTCCATTCAGGTGTGGCTTTACATGGTGGCCAAATCGAGAGGATTAATGTAATGCCCTGATCGTGTGTTCTTTAGTATGCTTGATGCTGAGTCATATGATAGACAATAGTGTGAAGAGTGCACATCATTGTGGTGCACATACAGGAATTGATTCTTCATAGAAGTGCTAAGAAATCTTGGCACATTGCGAAGGAGATTGGACGGGATTCTCTCCTACGCCCCATAAGACTTTGACGAGTTTCCTATAGCTTCTACTTGTGCGTAACACTACTTACCTTAGTGTGTGAGCATATTTTCTAGCGTATCGATTCGCATGGTAAATGGTTCAATGAAAAGGAACCTTTGTTGATTGTCTATTTTGGAAGCCATTGAGTCCTTGCTGATTGTCTGGCAGCGTATACAAGGAGATCTCATTTTTCTGAGGTTTGAATACTGGTGTGATATACTGAGAAAATCTCACATATGTAGCAGATATCCTTTCTTGTCTGCCATTTGTGGAGGCCGATTTTGTCATGTTGGGATGCATTAATGGTCTTCTGAAAAATACTCAACTACTGATGTATTGCAATCCTGGACGTGATCAATGAAGTTGCCTTTAGTATGCTGCTGCTGTTTGTGTACCACTAAACACAAAAATACTCGAGTGTTTCATTCTTCTTGGACATGTTAAGGCCAAGAATTTCCTTGCAATTTCTAATGATATTTGGATATTAAAAAATGACACATCACAATGCAACATTTCATGAAGCCGCTAGTTAAAAGAATAGGTAATAGCTTCTAGTTTCAATAGTTTTATCACAATAGTTTGTTATTGTCCAATGTCTCATAATGTTTTATTGGTTTTGCATAGAGATATTTGTGTTATAGTCTATAAAAGGTCAAGTCATTGTTGGTTAGTACTTTTCAAGTTGTGTCATTTTAGAATAGGGTCTATTTTCAAGAGTCATTAAGTTTCATGTTATTAAAAGTGTCAAAAAAAAGAAACAAAAAATTAAACAATTGTATTTGGACACACTATCACTTGTACTCGATGTCTATCTTGTTGGGGGGGTGGGCGGTGGGGAGGGGAAATATTCTTTTCCTCACAATTTACAAAATGAGCGTCAAAAGACAAATTTGCTAACTAGCAAACTTACTAGAGGTTGGAGGCACATGAGGCTGGACGAAATTCAGCGACCTCTCGTCACTAGCGATGAGGCCATGAAACTGCATTAGTGACAATTATTTGTGCCAAAAAGACTAAAGCTAGGATCAGTTTCTAGGTGGCAGCGGCAATTGTCTTATATCATTTGTGATCAGAGTGGCACTAATCTATAATGGTGGTTGCGATTATGAGGGCTTGGTATTCAAGCTTTTGATATAAGTGATTGGATGTGTTTGTACCCAATCACTATTGTTGGTTGTATGTGAATGGATGTGTTTGTCCCCATTCACAAGATGGTGTAAGTGATTGGAAATGTTTGTCCCCAGTCACATACGATGTTGGTTATGATTGAATGTGTATGTCCCCAATCATAATTGTTGTGAGCAAATGTGTGTCCCCTATTCATAACCTTAATGTAAAACCTTGGATAGATGTGTTAGTCCCTATCCTTGGTTCCATGGGTAGAAGTGTTTGTCCCTATCCTTGGATGAGAGTATAGTAAGCATGATGATGCTAGTTCCACTACTGCTACTCATACCTTGCATTGTTTGGTGAGCTACTGTGAGTGGTCATCAAGTATTGTAATGTACTTTCATCCCATGTTCACACTAAGGGGGTGTTAGAAATTAGTGTTCACATAGGTGAGGAATATTACGATGCATAAAATAATTTGGTGTTATAAATTGTCATGATATTAAGTTGTTATGAAACAACTTAATATTGTTAATAGTCATAGGGTGGGTTTAGTAAGTTATTTTATTAGCGGTATGTATCTCGAGTTGTTGAAACAATTCAATCTAAACAGGGAAGTTGTTATTGAGGTTTCCTATAAAATAGGATTTTAATCTCCTATATATATGCTATGTATTTGAATAAAATGAATGAAGAAGCACAACATTTTTTATGTAATATTATTCTGCTTTTGTTTTGACTCTATCCTATATTGTCTTATATCATCATTGGGCTTGCTTGTTTGATAATTTTATATTGCAAGTTCATTATGCATATGAAATCTAGCAAATTCCTAAAGATGAATGGCATAAGATTTTTTAATGAGCTTCTTAGGAGTTACTAAGAGCATTGGGACAACATAGATCTCCAACACAAACATTAAGATGCAACAATAATTGTTTCTCCATCATCTTTATATAGTAATGTTTTCATTTATGATAATTGCAGTATTGTCAATTCTTAGAATTTATTGTAACATTATATTTCATTTTGTCCAATTGTATACTATAATTATAAGGTAATTTGTTATTATTAGCATTTGAACTACTATACTAATACTAACTACATGTCTCTAGTTCTAATTCTTTTTGATTGATTCTGGGTGTCCCACAGATACAACTCAAATGTCATAAAGACATTGGGGACGCACATCAGTCCCTTGAGCATCCTGGGAATGCCGAGAAGTTTCCTGTCTTGTGGGTGTCAAAAAGTTGTTTTTCTTTTAATTTTTTTTATTTGCTTACTGTCGAACCTTAAAGGCACGGGGTTCCCATATATGTTCTCTTCCTATGACAAACCCCTCAAAAATCTTCTTTTTCCCACATTTGGTTTTCCAAGTTTTTCATTTTTTCAACAGCTAGGTGAGGATGATAGAAAAGAGTGAGTGAAGGAGTGAAGCAGAGAGATTGAGTTTTTGCAAGTGCAAGAGGGGTGACCAGGGGCAACAAAAAGAAGAGGAAAAGGTTTACACACCAACTTGGAGGGATTTTTCAAGCACAAGGCAGGCTTGTTTGACTACATGTGTAATTACATTTGTAGTTCATCATGCAGTCAGGTCAAAACGTTCTAACTTAACTTGGAGTTTTGCTTAAACTTGGGTATTGTGGGAGATTTTAGATGCGACTGCGCATTTGACTGCATGTAACAAAACATGCAGTTGGTGTAAAAATCTCCACTTTGGAAATGGTACGAGTGGAGGTTTTGGAAGAGATTGCATGTTCGACTACATGTAACTAAACATGTAGTTGGTGTACAAACCTCCGGTTTGCAAATGATAAGTATGCAGATTTTTGAGGTAGTTACACTTTTGATTACATGTAGCAGTACATGTAATAGGCCTCAAAAGTTCCAACTTTGGGAAAATGGTAAATCTGAAACAAACTTCTGTTGGAAATTTTTGGGTGGATTGCATATTTCATTGCACAGAAAGGGACATGTAGTTGAATATGCAAAGGGTATGGAAAATCCCAAAATTCAAAGTGCGGGGACAAAAAATAACACTTTTTGAGGGTATTACATTTTGAATTTTGCGAAAGGCTACATGCAGTAGTACTTGCAATTGGGATTGGAAATCTCGATTCAGATACATCATTATGATACATCGTTCATGGTGGATATCAACAATCTGATTTCTCAAGGTATAGGTATGCAATTTAATCAAAAACATGATTAATTTTTGTAGAGTTGACGTTAATTTCATTAAAATGAAATTACCATAAAATTAACGACAACAATTGGGTCTTACTGGGGAACATCTCTTGTTCATCCTTGGAAAAGACAAAAGATGTAGAATCCAGTTCTCTAAGTGTCTTATTCCATTCCATTGGGCTATAGAGTCAGGTGACCAAATAATAATAATAAAAAATGACAAAACAAAATGACTAAAAGATACAATTGACGCAATGCAAAAAATACTTGAAACAAAACAAAAACCTGTGCAAACACACTTATTAAAAAGATAAAACCTACCTAAACAGAACTAGCCAGCAACGAAACCTTTTAAACGAAACCATTCACTGGCTTAGCAAAATAGCTGCCCTTTTTCAATAGCTTGCAATACCTTGCATGTTCACAGGCAACTTTATATGGATGAACCACGAGCAATGGTACCAAAATTTGATGTAGCACTCCTTGGAAGAGATGAACAAATTCACCTTCATACAAATCATATGCGCTGCTGCCCCCAAAATGGGTCCATGAATTCAAACTGCTCTTGCTCAAAAGAACATGCTTCCTTAGCTTCTTTCTCCAATATAGCATAATGCTCAGATTTAAATGAAACCTCTGTCTTCCCGTTGGCTTCCAACCAAGCGAGATGTCTAATTGGACATCCCCTTGATTGTACAATGATTGATCTTTTCTTGCCAGCTACAACTCGAATAACTGGTTCATCAACCACCATCACCTTAGGCTGATTGGAATGATTTCCTTAATGTGATTTAGATGAAAATACAACTGCACTACATACCTTAGTATGCTGTCCACAAAATTCAGACTTGGGAAAAACTGAATTGTTCATGAAACGACCTTCATCAAGCTTGTGGGCAGTTCTTTCATACATAGCGTGTTCAAGTTCAAGACCTTGAGACACAAATGCGTCTTTTTTAACTTGACTAGGACTTTCATGAATGTCTATCTTCTCACGTCTGATGACATGATTATCTTCATTCGCTTGAACATTAGAAGAATGATTTTCATTTTTCTTCTTATTATCACCGACTTTCTGAGATTGCATGAACCAGATATGAGTCTCCAGCTATGTATGCTTCCTTTTCCTAGAAGAGAATAGCAAGATCACTAGCTTCGGATACAGGATGCTTTACTACTGCCTTCACTGATGGTGCCTCAATAGCAAGCTTCTTTGGTGATGAAGCTAATTTATGTTGATTCCCCTCAGAAAAAACTACGAGCAACATTTGGGAGAAGCCTACTTTGTACATCCTTATGAGGAGCAAAGAACATACCTTGAGCTATTTTCTTTTTGAGCGCAAGCAACTCATTTGATAACCTCTGCACCACACGATCCGTCCTACTTATGGAAGAAAATGAATCCAAAGAAAAAGAACTTTCTTCATATCCACTTGCTTCAATTCTTATTTGCCTAACAAGAATGAGATCATCCTCAATTCCAATCGCCAAAGTCTATGCGGCTGCAAGAGTTGCTGGAGCTTTTCTTCTTAGAAGAAAACTAACTTCAGACACTTAAGCATTGACAAAGAAACATTTTAAATTCGCAGTTGTAGGTTGAGAAACAACTGGAATTCTTCAACCGGGTAAGTTAGGCCAACAGAGCATGAGCATCTTCAGGAGGCTTGAACCTTTCTTCAAACTTGGCTATAAGAGTAGCCCAACTCGTGATTGTCTGTGGTGCAAGATGGTAAAACCAATCAGCAACCACACATTGGAGAGTTTCCACAAACAACCTCACAGATATGTCCTCACGCTCAACACCATGAACACCGCATGCAATGTAAAATGCAACAATATGTTCATCAAGATGTTGTTGTCCATAACCAAAAAACTTGGGAAGATTCTTCCGTGAGCTATCAGAAAGAGCATGTAGAGGCAGAGCCAAATTCAATGGACCAAAAGCATTTCCCCAAAGACCTTGGGCAGCCATTTACATGTCTTGATAAAAACATGAAAAACTACAGGGAAATAAACTTACAACGAATAATTACAATGAATAAGACACGGGTATACTTCAAACAAAAGCATGAGGCTTTGGAATGCGTATTAGATCCCAGTAGAGTCGCCAAAAACTTTTGGGTGGATATTTTTTATCTGACAGTTTTAAGATTCAATTGCAAAATAGTGGTTCCAGCCATAGCGTGTGAGACACAGTCACTCCTAATTATAAGGGAAGGATCCCCCTTCTTATTGCTACTTGAATCAACAAAACACTTAACTACTTCTATTTACACTAAACTAAATCAGGGCAGGACATTCATCTATTCTATTATTTCAAAATAGATGTTATCATTATAATATGATCTTTAATCAATAGTGTGTTTCACTTACAAAGTATTCGTTGGAGTAATAATCTCGATAAACAGAAGATTAGACGTAAGAATAATCTTTAGCGTACCAACATTTTATGTAACCGAGAAACTCATGAAAGCTCAAAGTCTTTCCATGGCTCCTTATGAGATTTTGAGAACAAGAATAAGACACGTGCAGCTCAAATTCTCCAACACGGATTTCACCTTACATGCACAAACGAAGAAAACGAAGCATCTCAAAGTCTGCAAGCTATTCTCTTTCTTGAGTGTCCTATGTTATAAACAGCTCAAAGTTTGCAAGACCAAATCTGAAACCAAATTATAACTTTGAACGCAATATGCAGCCAAAAGTTTGCAAGATTGAATTCAAATCCCTCTTGAATAAAAACACAAAACTCACAATCAACTGAAGAAAATGTCGTCACATAACACCTTGGATTAACATAAAGTCTGAAAGCAAGTTGGCTCTTTTATTGAAAGCAATTTAATTTATATCTAAGCTCAAAGTCTTAGAATGCATATACAAACTGACATATTTTTCTTGCATTGCCAAAAGATAAAATTCTAAAATGATCTCTCTTGTATTTATAAGAGAGGCTGTGAGAAAAACATGGAAAACTAACTACCTAAAGTTGACTTATTCAACTTATTCAACGTTAAAGTCCTATGTAATGTGATTACATGTAATGAGATATGTAATTGCAATTTTTTGCTTTGCATGTTTGACTACATATGCAATTAGAATTTTATGCTTAACATGTAGACTGTCAAAACTACATTACAAAATGCATGATGAAAAATAAGTCAAAACTACATTACAAAATGCATGATGAAAAATAAACTAAGTGTCTAACAAGACATGACTCCTCTTACATCAACCTCTTTCAAAGATGTCTTCGTGTCACCAGATTGCCAAGTGTTGGAAATCTTCAAATCTGTACATGGGTGGAAACATCTGCAGAAAATAACACTTTGACCTCTGCATTTGGTAGCATCACTGATTTTTCATTTTCACCCATGAATGGAAAAAAGTTCAATATCCCTTTTATTGATCTGCTATCACGTGCTTGGAATTAGTCTTGAAAGCATTCTAAAGTTGGTGAAAATTGAATTTCATCTTTCCTTTAGGCATGACGGTTGGCCCTCTAAATTTGGATGAACATTTTTAGTATTTGGCTCTGAAAGTTGGTAGATCATGTTTGCAAACATTGCTTCAAACAAGCTTGAAGTGAAAAAGTTGCTTTTTGTGGGCCATGGACGCAATTTAGAGGTTTTGGACCCGACTGCATGTTTGACTACATTTGTAGTTCAACTTGTAACAGTTTATGTAGTTGGACCAAAAAGTTCCTACTACATGAGAAAAACAAGAGACTTTAAGTGAAATCAGAGGTTTTAGGTTTTGGACCTAGCTACATGTTTGACTACATGTGTAGTTCAACTTGTAGCAGTTTATGTAGTTGGACCAAAAAGCTCCTATTACATGACAAAAACAAAAGACTTTAAGTGAAATTGGAGGTTTTGGACCCAACTGCATGTTTGACTACATGTGTAGCTCAACTTGTAACAATTTATGTAGTTGGACCAAAAAGTTCCTATTACATGGGAAAAACAAAAGACTTTAAGTGAAATCGGAGGTTTTGGACCTAGCTGCATGTTTGACTACATGTGTAGTTACATTTGTAGTTCATCGTGCAGTGAGGTCAAAAAGTTCTGACTTAACTTGGAGTTGCTTAAACTTGGGTACTGTAGGAGATTTTTGATGCGACTGCGCATTTGACTGCATGTAACAAAACATGCAGTTGGTGTAAAATCTCCGCTTTGGAAATGGTATGAGTGGTGGTTTTGGAAGTGACTGCATGTTCGACTACATGTAACTCACGATGTAGTTGGTGTAAAAACCTCCGGTTTGCAAATGATAAGTATGGAGATTTTTGAGGTAGTTACACTTTTGATTACATGTAGCAGTACATGTAATAGCCCTCAAAAGTTCTGACTTTGGGAAAATGGTAAATCTGAAACAAACTTTTGTCGGAAATTTTTGGGTGGATTGCATATTTCATTGCATGGAAAGGGACATGTAGTTGAATATGCAATGGGTATGAAAAATCCCGAAATTCAAAGTGGGGGCAAAAAAAACACTTTTTGAGGGTATTACATTTTGAACTTTGTAAAGGCTACATGCAGTAGTACTTGCAATTGGGATTGGAAATCTCGATTCGGATGCATCGTTCATGGTGGATATCAAAAATCTGATTTCTCAAGGTATAGGTATGCAATTTAATAAAAAACATGATTAATTTTTGTATAGTTGACATTAATTTCATTAAAATGAAATTAATGACAACAACTGGGTCTTGAAATTAATGACAACAACTGGGTCTTACTGGGGAACATCTCTTGTTCATCCTTGGAAAAGACAAAAGATGTAGAATACAATTCTCTAAGTGCCTTATTCCATTCCATTGGGCTATAGAGTCAGGTGACCAAAATAATAATAAAAAAAAACAAAAAACAAAACGACTAAAAGATACAACTGACGCAAAGAAAAAACTACTTGAAACAAAGCAAATATTTGTGCAAACGCACTTATTAAAAAGATAAAACCTACCTAAACAGAACTAGCCAGCAATGAAACCATTCATTGGCTCAGCAAAATAGCTGCCCTTTTTCAATAGCTTGCAATACCTTGCATGTTCACATGCAACTTTATATGGATGAACCACGAGCAATGGTACCAAAATTTGATGTAGCACTCCTTGGAAGAGATGAACAAATTCACCTTCTTCAGACAAATCATATGCACTGCTGCCCCAAAATGGGTCCATGAATTCAAACTGCTCGTGCTCAAAAGAACATGATTCCTTAGGTTGTTTCTCCAATATAGCATAATGCTCAGACTCAAATGAAACCTCTGTCTTCCCGTTGGCTTCCAACCAAGCGAAATGTCTAATTGGACATCCCCTTGATCGTACAAAGATTGATTTTTTATTGCCAGCTGCAACTCGAATAACTGGTTCATCAACCACCATCACCTTAGGCTGATCGGAATGATTTCCTTCATGTGATTCAGATGAAAATACGACCGCACTACATACCTTATTATGCTCTCTACAAAATTCAGACTTGGGAAAAACTGAATTGTTCATGAAAAGACTTTCATCAAGCTTGTGGGTATATCTTTCATACATAGCGTGTTCAAGTTCAAGACCTTGAGACACAAATGTGTCGTTTTTAACTTGACTAGGACTTTTATGCATGTCTATCTTCTCACGTCTGATGACGTGATTGTCTTCATTCACTTGAACATTACAAGGATGATTTCCATCTTTCTGCTTATTATCACTGGCTTTCTGATATTGCGTGAACCAGATATGAGAGTCGCTAGCTATGTCTGCTTCCTTTTCCTGGAAGACAATAGCAAGATCACTACCTTCGGATACAACATGCTTTACTGCTGCCTTCATTGATGGTGCCTCAATAGCAAGCTTCTTCAGTGATGAAGCTAACTTATGTTGATTCCCCTCGGCAAAACTACGAGCAAGATTTGGGATAGCCCTCCTTTGTACATCCTTATGAGGAGCAAAGAACATACCTTGAGCTATTTGCTTTTTGAGGGCAAGCACCTCATCTGCTAACCTCTGCACCACAGGATCCGTACTAGTTATGGAAGAAAATGAATCCAAAGAAAAAAAACTTTCTTCATATCCACTTGCTTCAATTCTTGTTTGCCCGACAAGGATGAGAGCATCCTCGATTCCAATCGCCAAAGTCAGTGTGGCTGCAAGAGTAGCTGGAGCTGCTCTTCTTAGAAGAAAACTAACTTTAGGCACTTGAGCATTGACATAGAAACATTTTAAATTCGCAGCTGTAGGTTGAGCAACAACTAGAATTCTTCGTGTCAACTTGTTGAAATGAGCAATGAATTCACACATAGATACGTGAGATGCCTTCTTCAACCGGGTAAGTTGGGCCAACAGAGCATCAACATCTTCAGGAGGCTTGAACCTTTCTTCAAACTTGGCTATGAGAGAAGCCCAGTTATTGATAGTCTGTGGTGCAAGATGGTAAAACCAGTCAGAAGCCACACCTTGTAGAGTTTCCACAAACCTCACAGATACGTCCTCATGTTCAACACCATGAACATCGCATGCAATGTAAAAAGCAACAATATGTTCATCAGGATGTTGTCCATCACCAAAAAAACTTGGGAAGATTCTTCTGTGAGCCATCAGAAAGAGCATGTAGAGGCAGAGCCAAATTCAATGTACCAAAAACATTTCCCCAAGGACCTTGGGCAGCCATTTACTTGTCCTTGATGAAAACTTGAAAAACTACAGGAAAATAAAATTACAATGAATAGGACACGGGTATACTTTAAACAAAAGCATGAGGCTTTGGAATGCGTATCAGATCCCTAGTAGAGTCGCCAAAAACTGTTGGGTGGATATTTTGCAACCGATAGTTTTAAGAATCAATTGCAAAATAGTGGTTCCAACCACAGTGTGTGAGACAGTCTCTCCTAATGATAAGGGAAGGCTCCCCCTTCTTATTGCTACTTGAATCAACAAAACACTTAACTACTATTTATAGTAAGCTAAATCAGGGCGGGACATTCATCCTATTCTCTTATTTCAGAATAGATGGTACCATTATAATATGACCTTTAATCAATGGTGTGTTTCACTTACAAAGTATTCGTTGGAGAAATAATCCCGATAAACAGAAGATTAGCCGTAAGAATAATCTTTAGTGTACCAACATTTTATTTAACCAAGAAACTCATGAAAGCTCAAAGTCTTTCCATGGCTCCTTATGAGATATTGAGAACAAGAATAACACACGTGCAGCTCAAAGTCTCCAACATGTATTTCACCTTGCATGCACAAACGAAGAAAACCTAGTAGCACAAAGTTTGCAAGCTATTCTCTTTCTTGAGCGTCCTATGTTAATCTCAGACTTGATAAACAACTCAAAGTCTGCAAGACCAAATCTGAAACCAAATAATAACTTTGAACACAATATGCAGCTCAAAGTCTGCAGGATTGAATTAATATCCCTCTTGAATAAAAGCACAAAACTTATAATCAACTCAAGAAAATGTTGTCACATAACACCTTGGATCAACACAAAGTTTGAAAGCAAGTTGCCTCTTTTATTGAAAACAATTTAATTTACATCTTAAGCTCAAAGTCTTAGAATGCATATACAAACTGACAGAGTTTTCTTGCATTCCCAAAAGATAAATTTCTACAATGAGCCCTCTTGTATTTATAAGAGATGTTGTTAGAAAAACATGGAAAACTAAGTACCTAAAGTTGACTTATTCAACATTGAAGTCCTATGTAATGTGATTACATGTAATGAGATATGTAATTGCAATTTTTTGCTTTGCATGTTTGACTACATATGCAATTAGAATTTTATGCTTTACATGTAGCTTGTCAAAACTACATTACAAAATGCATGATGAAAAATAAACTAAGTGTCTGACAAGACACAGTTCTTATTACATCAACCTCTGTCAAAGAGGTCTTTGTGTCACCGGATTGCCAAGTGTTGGAAATCTTCAAATCTGTACATGGGTTGGAACATCTGTAGAAAATAACACTTTGACCTCTGCATTTGGTGGCATCATTGATTTTCGTTTTCACCCATGACTGGAAAAGAGTTCACGATCCCTTTTATTGATCCGCTATCACCTGCTTGGAATCAGTCTTGAAAGCATTCTAAAGTTGATGAGACTTGAATTTCATCTTTCCTTTAGGCATGACGGTTGGCGCGCTGAATTTGGATGAACATCTTTAGTATTTGGTTTTGAAAGTTGGTAGATCATGTCTGCAAACTATGCTTCAAACAAGCCTGAAGTGAAAAAGTTTCTTTTTGTGGGTCATAGATGCAATTCAGAGGTTTTGGACCCAATTATATGTTTGACTACATGTGTAGTTCAACTTGTAATAGTTTATGTAGTTGGACCAAAAATTTCCTACTACATGAGAAAAACAAAAGACTTTAAGTGAAATCAGAGGTTTTGGACCCAACTACATGTTTGACTACATGCGTAGTTCAACTTGTAACAATTTATGTAGCTGGACCAAAGCGTTCCTACTACACGAGAAAAGCAAAAGACTTTAAGTGAAATCGAAGGTTTTGGACCCAACTGCATGTTTGACTACATGTGTAGTTCAACTTGTAACAGTTTATGTAGTTGGACCAAAAAGTTCCTACTACATGGGAAAAACAAGACTTTTAGTGAAATCGGAGGTTTTGAACCCAATTGCATGTTTGACAGTTGACTACATGTGTAGTTACATTTGTCGTTCATCGTGTAGTCAGGTCAAAAAGTTCTGACTTAACTTGGAGTTGCGTAAACTTGGGTATTGTAGGAGATTTTCGATGCGACTGCACATTTGACTGCATGTAACAAAACACGTAGTTGGTGTAAAATCTCTACTTTGGAAATGGTATGAGTGGTGGTTTTGGAAGTGATTGCATGTTCGAGTGCATGTAACTGGAGATGTAGTTGGTGTAAAAACCTCCGGTTTGCAAATGATAAGTATGGAGATTTTTGAGGTAGTTACACTTTTGATTACGTGTAGCAGTACATGTAATAGGCCTCAAAAGTTTCGACTTTGGGAAAATGGTAAATCTGAAGCACACTTCTGTCGGAATTTTTTGGGTGGTTTGCATATTTCATTGCACGAAAAGGGACATGTAGTTGAATATGCAAAGGGTATGGAAAATCCCGAAATTCAAAGTGTGGGGGCAAAAAATAACAGTTTCTGAGGGTATTACATTTTGAATTTTGTGAAAGTCTACATGCAGTAGTTCTTGCAATTGGGATTGGAAATCTCGATTCGGATACATCATTATGATCATAGTAATGAGAATCGCCATTGAATCGCTGGAATCGCCGGTTCGGCGATTCGGTTCATCATGGCTGATTTTATTGGAGCCGGTGAATCAGATCGGCGGTTTTTTGGCATGAATCGCTTGAATCACTGATTCAGGCGATTCATGCAAAAAATCACCTGAATCACTTGCGTGAACCGGCATGAATCGGCTGCGCGGCTTCAAGTGAAGTGAAGTCAAAAAAATTAAAAAACACTTATTTTTTATTATCTTTTTTAGTGTCTTTCCTCTTTGTTATAACCCTAAAGCTGGTTTGTGCAAAAAGAAAATGTTCGAATAACAAATATTCATGGCGAGGTGCGATTTGGAAAGATATGTCTCTTAACGACCAATGGATGCAACTATCCAATACTGATAGACATACATTTCATGGATCTTCATCTTACATACATTTATGATTTGATGTCTTATGGAGCTGAAAAATAACTCTCGATGCCTTTATAAGATAACTCTTGACCCTGTCTTGGGGGCTTTGCCCCCAGACCCCCATTTAATAATTTGGGGTGGAAACTGCACTGATAAAAGTGGGGAAAAATTAACCTTCGAGTCTTATTAGGCTCCATATAGAAGATGATGATGATGAAGAAGAATATCAATAAATTATTAATCCATTAGTTGAACTTCAAACAATGATACTTGAAC
>MU214138.1:115510-139044 GCA_018584345.1 Thuja plicata | reverse complement strand
ATGTGACATTCTAATCTTAACTCATGCTTCTAGGCTGCATAAATATGTAACGTATGTGATGGATTTATCATTTATGTTCCTTGTTTATGTATGTTAGCTTCTATTTGATGATGTTATAGTGTGTTTACGTTATATTCAATATAGGGTGCATGAAATAAGTTTTAAATTGTTAAAAACTCTAAATTTCAAGGGTATTTTAAATTTGCCAATTCATGGCTGATTCGATTCCGATTCATGGCTGATTCGCGATTCGATTCGGCCTTGCCGATTCCGATCCGATTCCGATTCTCGTTACTTTGATTATGATACATCGTTCATGGTGGATATCAAAAATCTGATTTCTCAAGGTATAGGTATGCAGTTTAATAAAAAACATGATTATTTTTCATAGAGTTGACGTTAATTTTATTAAAACGAAATCAACGACAATAGATGGTAGCAAGGGAAGGACTATCATATGTGCCACCAGGTGAGACCAAATTCAGGACCACGATCTTGGATAAGAATATTCCAAGATTAATTTTTTGATGGAGAAGATGAAGGAATGTTGGGTGAAGACTTGATGCAATATAGTCATGGCTGGTGGACGAACAGTAGCCATTGTCCACTCATTAATATCATGGTTGCATGTGTAGAGGGCCCATACTTTCTTAAGGCATTTGATTGTATAGGCCATCACAAAGATGTTGATTTTCAGTTCCTAGTCCTCAAGGAGGATATTGAGGAAGTTGGTCCACTCAATGTGGTTCAATTAGTGAAAAATGTAGTGCATGTGTGCAAAGCTACACAAAAACTTATTAAGGCAGCTTACAGACATATTTGGTGGACTCCATGTTGTGTGCATGCCATGAACAATGCACTCAAGGACATGGGGCAGATTGAGTGGATCGGAGAAGTGGTTATTGATGCTAGAGATGTGTGGATTCTTATTTGCAACCACCACACTTAACATGCACTCTTCAGGAGCTTCTCTAAGGAATTCTTGAAATTGTTGAGACCAGATTGCATCCTATTTCATTCACTTGGAGACAATGCTTGAGTTGCAAGAGTCATTGCAATTTATGGTTACGACAACAGATTGGAATCGGTGGGTCGAGTCTAGGATAGGGTAGGGGAGGAGGGTGGAGGATATAGTGAAGAGTGACGTGTTTTGGAGTGATACCAAATATATTGTCGCCATCATTGCTCTAGCTTTCTAGATCATTAGATATGGGAATGGGGATGCACCTAAACTTGAAGAGGTGTATGAGTGCATTGATTCTATGCTTGACCAGATGAGGGTTGTCATGCAAGAGGACCCCACACTAGCTTTCTAGAATGAGGACATTCAGCCAATCATTCAGTAGAGATGGGATAAGCTCAACACTCCCTTGCACATGACAGCCTATGCATTGAATCCTAAGTGGTACAATACTAGGCTTGATAGAGTTAAATCGATATAGGATGTTGAGGGAAGGTAGGGTTCTTTAGGCACATTGAGAAGAGGTATGATCCTCTAGATGCCAACACGATTTGCACTGAGTGGACCAAAATTGCCACTCTTAGGGGCTATTTTGAGGCGGCCAAGATGGATATGGCAACTTATAGCACAAGAGGACCCAATTTCGTGGTAGAATTTCCATGGATCGGTATCCAAGACTGCCACTCTAACCATTTGATTGGTATCTTAGGTTTCTAGTTCTTCAGCTCCTGAGAGGAATTGGTCTACCTATAGCTAAATCCATTTTTTTAAGAGGAACATGCTTACCTCTAGGAGAGTAGAGAAGCTTGTGGTTTTACACAGTGCTTTGCATCTCACAAGACTCTTGTGTACAAAGAGAGCCTGACAACAAGATGGGATATAGAGCTAGAAGAGCCAACATAGATCGATGAGGGTACCACAACTTCAGATGTAGGGCTGGTTGGTGTTAGTTTGACAGAGCTTGACCATGAGGAGTCGAGTAGTTCTAGACTTCCAGTGATGATGAGGAGTTTTCCTTTGTGGATGTTTACCACATTTTGACATTTTGTACTTATTTTGATATTATGCTACTCATTGTAATAATCTTTATGATATTTTCAATATAATAGAAATCTCCAATTTGAGATTTTTATTTGTCAAATTTTATTTAGCATTCAATTATTTACAATTTGTGTTTAGTATTTGCAATTTTGCTATTTTACTAATTTGCCAAAGTTTCATTTGAAATGTAATTCTTATACATCTTTTTATAACTATTTTTTCAAGTACTATATGTATATCAGCACTGCCCTCCTGCCGCCCCCTTGCTGTCCCTGAACTTAGGCCCTTTGTCCCCTCGTCCCCCGATCCCCCTGTCCTGAAGTTCCGTGCAACACTGACTAATGACCACGCCTTTGATTAATCTATTATTATCATATTAATAATGTCATTACAAATAACATTACTTTTGTACCTTAATTTCAATTGTCTCTTAGCTTTTAAATCTTTAATAGAACTTGTAATTACAATCTTCGAATTGCCCCTTTTCTATCCCAATACATCCTTAGTTCTCTTTTAGTGTGTTAGGTTATTAAATTATATCATTTCCTTCTTTCATATGTTGTTGAGCTATAGTTTTAGCTTTTTTATTATTTTATACGGTTGGTGTTGTTTCTGACCATTTCATGTTGTTTTTTCTGAATTTTTTATTTTCTAATTACTATTGGTTCTGCCTTGTTAGACCATTATTTCCTTTTTATTGATTCTCGTTTCGTCTCCCTCACCTCTCTTTTTCAAAGAGCAACTTCTGCAAATTCATCTGATGCTTTTCCTAATCTTAGTGATATATCATGGAGTGATCCAAAATGTTGATGTTAAAAATAATATACAGTTTAATTCAGGACTTGTAAGCACTTGTAAGAGATCAGTCTTGAAAATTTGGTCAGCCTTTTTCACTTTTCTTTCAGCTCTGATCACCTTAACTCTGAGGATATCTTCATTGAGTCCTCTCAACCCAGGCCACTCTTGAGGTCATACTATTAGACTCATTATTGATGACTGTATGATGGTTTACAGTATTTCATATCCTGGTTTTGTTACAGTAGAATGGATTTTTAGGTATGTTCCATGACATTTTAAGCATGGGGATAGCAGGGGGCTGGGAGGACGTGTTTTGAGGATGGCAGTCGTTTGTGGGGGAGGGGCTGCAGTATTTGGGGATGGCAGTCTAAAATAGACATTAAAATTGAAGTTTGGACATTCATATGATGTATGAAAGATTTTGGGTGTTCATATGATGTATCAAAGATTCAAAGTTGATATTAAATTATATTTTGATCTTTTATATAAAGCGAGGACAATCAATTTACTGGTTATTCTTTGCAAATATAGTGTTAAAAATAATTTTAGTGCCTGCACTTAATTCTTACAATTTGTTATAAGCTTATCACAATTAATTTTAATTTCCATGCTTCTTAATGTCTTTAATTCTTTTAATTTCAGTATTTCTGAAAACTAATTGTTAAAGAAAATATGTGGAAGGTACACTAATTTCCCACTATTCTTTTTACACTAAACACATAGCAGGTCTCAGGTATTGTGTGTGCAATGGAGGACAGATGGTGTGCATTGACGATGCACAGATTAAAGTGTATGTGTAGAGATTCCTTTTGGCATACAAAGGATTAGAAGACTAATGCTCAAAATAAGGATAAGATTGCATAGGTATTGCATGTAAATGCAGCTGGATATTCTATAAGTTGAAGTATTTTCTTTTAAATGTGGGGCAATCTTTTTTTCCTACATCAGGCATTTCTGGGCATCCCCAAGACAGTTGAGAGGCATCCCTGATGCCGCTGGCTGTCCTGGGGAATGTCTAAGATATCCCTCGCAATCTTGGGGATTGCTAAAAGTCCCATTGATATTCTTGCTCTTTTGTTCTTATGAATCATCTCAGGGATGTTCTAATATTTTGCACAAAGTTGGGAATGGCCCAGTGATCTCCCATACCGTCCTGCTGTTCTGGAAATGCAGTTGGGAACAGCTGGAGGATGACCTCTGCTGTCCCACCATCCTGAAAAGACAATTGGGGATGGGGATGCTGGTTTCAAAGGGGCAATGTGCCCTCTTGTGACCTTGGTTTTTGTCATATCACCCTCTCTCACCTTCTTTGTATCATATTCATGGGCACTGCGCTTTTAGAGTTAGTATTGTGATGTATGCATTCTTGTAATTCTATAAAGGTCACCTCATTAATAGAGCTTAAAGTTTTCTTGGTCAATCTACTGGCTTACCTATGTATTCATTTTATATTTATTTTTGTACTTGGAGATGCTTTATGTACTCCCTTTTTTGCAAGATAGGCTGCACTTTTAGAGCTGCATCAACCTATTTTGGATTTTTGTGGATGGTAGTTTATTTTTCTCCCTTTCTAATAAGCCAGTTAAAACTATGCTAAAACATATGGCGTGGGTTGTGAAAGATTTGCCTCAGATTTTAGTTAATCCTAACACTATTTTCTTTTGATAAGCATCCTTGTTTCCATTTTGCATGGGACTAACATTGTTCCACTATGATAACTTGACAAAGAAAAGCTCTAATCAATTTCCAGAATATACATAACTGTAACTCGTGATACAAGTACATCTTGATTGACAATATACTCACGGGCAATTACTTTCCTAGGAAGTCTTTTATGGACAGGTTTAGTGACCAGCCATGATCTAGATGATCCTTCGAGAGGACTTTCTAGAAATGTGCTTTTGAATTCTGCTAATATAAAGGCCCTTCTTTCTCGTAGTTTCTTGCAAGTGCGGTGAATTTGGGTTTTTAAGGGAAATTGTGGAGAGAGTTTCGAACAGTTAAGATATAGAGTAGAAAATTGCTCATATTCTTTGTCATTGTTTGTACCTTCTTATTATTGGTGTTCATGTTGACTCTAAATATCATTTAAGTTTTCAAAAAAGTAAGCTTATATCATATATGCATGGTTTGAGTTTTTGTAATGGCCAAAATGTAACTAATATAATTCAGTGCATTTTAATACAGCCCTGGGACGTCTGTTGGCCTCAGTTGTGTTCTCCTGGCTTTGGTTTTGGTTGGAAGGGCAGCTTTTGTGTTCCCACTTTCCTTCTTATCAAATTGCTTAAAGAAGACACCAAGTTCTAAAATCACATTTCGGCAGCAAGTAAGATAATCGAGCTGCTTCTAATGATGCCTTTTCATTGTATTGTCTTGCATTTATAATGCTTTGTATTCTAGCTGAGGTGAGCAGTAACAGTTTATATGCTTCTCCAGTTTATCATATGGTGGGCTGGTCTTATGAGAGGTGCAGTTTCAATGGCCCTTGCTTACAATCAGGTAACTTTTTATGTGCTTTCATACATTAGGGGCAGATGAAAGTTTCACATTAAGAGGGTTGAAGGCTGTGCATTTTTCTACTTTGATGTGTTGGATCTAGAGACTTATGATGATTTTCCTCTTCACAGTTTACAAGGTCAGGTCTTACAAAATTGTCTCAAAATGCAATTATGATAACAAGCACTATTACGGTGGTTCTTTTCAGCACAGTGGTATGATAATCACTGCCTTATGATATAGATGCTCTTCCATGATGATGTATTGTAGGGGAGTCAGAGGTGCTTTAAGTGATAAGAGTGAAATTTTATTGTTATTCTTACCGTATTTTTCTCTTAGCATTGTAATGCGAAGAATTTCATTCAGTTCAAGCATTGAATTACATGGTTTGCAGGAAAGAAGTCCTTTAGGCTAAATAACCATTTACAATTATGCTAAATTCAAGTCATACACTTGTCCAGGTCTTCGGCTTGATTACAAAGCCTTTAATCAGGCTTGTGTTGCCACATAACTCAAAGTCAGGAAATGGTTACGCATCAGATCCACCAAGTCCAAAGAGCTTACAACATCCACTGCTTGGAAATGGCGAGACAGGGGAAGATGGGCAGCATATGAGAAGGCCAAGCAGCTTACGCATGCTACTTCAAGCACCTTCCTATACGGTGCATTATTACTGGAGAAAGTTTGATGATTCATTTATGCGTCCTATGTTTGGGGGCCGGGGATTTGTTCCCTTTGTACCTGGTTCTCCATCAGGGACTCAAGATAATGATCCATGGAGGGCATAATCTAATTGTCCATACTGATACACAAGCATATGGCTGGGGCTGTATGAGTTGATGACAGTGGCATGGCTTTGCTATTGTATCTTCAAAAAGAGTTTGGACAAGATTACAAATCATGTGGCCATTTGATATATGCTAGATAATGTGGCTACATGCAGGGTTGGACTGTTATATTGTTATATCAGGACATATAAATTATTTAGTCCTGACTGTTCTCTCTACTAGGAGAGCAAAATTTCTCTATCCCGGCTGACAAATTTCTTATGCGTCAATTTTTGGCACAGTTTTGAAATTATTCGGTGCCCAGGTTGTATATTTATGAACAAAAACTGCACAATTAACTAATTTTGGGGCATGTATCATCTACATCGTGCCATGATGCCTGGTTGGAGAAGCAGGCACACTTTTATAAAGCTTGGTAAGTTTGGATGCCTGCAAAACGGTTCAAAAAAGTGAATTTTCATTATGTAATATGTGCAGTTACATTTGTTTGTATTTGGGGCTTGAGTTTTTCACGTGTCTCAGGACATCCGGTATATTTTTTGGACTGTGAAATAAGTATTTAGAATCAGATTATGTGCAACTTGTAGACCATGGCTTGTCTTGTCAAGCATAACTTTGCTATCGACATGCAATTTTATTTGCATTTTGACGATTTTATTGCAAAGAGGATAGATGCTGTCTGTCTAATAGTCAAGAAGTTTTATCTAATCGGCTTTGGCTTAGTTAATGGATAAAAGAGATTTTATATCATATTTTGTTTTCTATTTCATTTTTTTTTTGCAATTTTTTGTTTCTCATTCCAGTGCCTATAATTCCATTTCATTGAAATCATGTTTCATTAAACTTTAAATTAAATAACTTAGGCAGATTGAAGATAGGACAATATGTAAGCAGCTTAAGAGACCAACTAATCTGACAACAGATTGTCCATTGGAACAGAGCCAGATATGTGCATGTTATCTTGCATATTTACTTGACCTTACACTCACTCATTCATTTCTAGACCTCAATATAATAACTTGAAATTTTAAAGCATATGATTTATGATGGGTCCAGTCAATTGAAATTAATAGTGTTTTTCATAATACGTTGTTGGAATCTACGTTTAACTATATGATTCAAGTAAATGTTTCTTATTAGGCAATGTTTTGCACACATTCTGTGGTGTTGCTAGATTCGCCACATGGAAATTACTCTGAAATCCAAACAAAGTCAAACTTGTCAGACTGTCTTCTGTGACGGAACTTTCTTTTGGTTATTGATCAGAGGGTTTATCTTTATGATCACATTTAGAGTACCAATAATTATGAAATTAAGTTTATTTAGGTAAATTATTATTTATTTCATAAGTAAATATTTGAAGATATTTCATACTTCATTTCTTGCGATTTTCATAATTTTTTTAGCATTTCTGTTCTTACCAAAGAGCTTAAATTCATTCAATCGCAGGTTGTATTTTATGCATTAATCAGATATATTACATAATTTCAAGGTTAGCTTTAATTTCCATTCTGTCCCTTTTCTAGGTGTTCTAAAGTGGACTTAAAAGCCCCCAAGAGTACATGCCTCACCCGAGCAGCCAAAGACAAAAGGAGTGTTTTTCAAATAATCTAACTTGGTGCTAAGTAACCCTTTTTCACATGAGGGTTCTATTTTGTTTTTTGGGGTATTTTTGTAGGAAACATTTTCCGGAAGCATGCTAGAGCAATTTTGAATTCACCAATTATGTTTAGATCAACCAATAAAACTGAGCTGACCTTTTGCTTTGTTCAAAATTGACTAAGCTGTCATAGGGAGTCCTAGTGAAGGAGCTTAGGTCTTGTTTGGTGATAACTCTATCACCCTGCTAAAAGATCCACTACTATGGAAGAGTATAGGTATGAGATGCAACTTGATAATGCAAACAAGATGATCAAGGAGCTAAAGAAAAAGTTGAGACATTCTCTTGCAAAGAGGAGAGAACTTGTTGATCAACTGAGTGAGACTATGCTCAAACACTTAGCTACTTTGTGTTAGTTGCGTATGCTCTCTTCTACACCACAACTTGGTCCATTGTCCATGCGTGTACTTCATTAGTGCCAAGGTTCTCTTATACACCTCTTCTCAGCAACTGCGAGAATCCAAAAATGCTTGCCCTTATTTTTGGGTACAAGTCATTAGGCTTTAGTTGGGATGCCCTTGCATAAAAAAAAATAGATGCATGGGTGAGGGTTGGATTGTTTTGGTTTTGTAGGCTTGGCATGTGTTTGAAGGCCATACACTATGGAAAAATGCTGAGACTACTAGTGTGTTGCTCAATAGTGATTGCCACCTAGCCATTGATGTTGTTGCAACCTAGCATCATTGCCACTTGACCACCATTTCATGGTCGTCACCATTGCTTTCCAGTCCAAGTGCCCACTAGATGTCACTGGGATATTTTTACAAAATATTCATTTGTTGGCATGTTATTAAAATGTTCTAGGTGATTTTCTTTTGAGAATATTCCTTCTACATTAATGATCTAGGACATTGTCGATAGTCACATTAGTTGACTTGTACATCCTACATTAGTGCCAAGTTGGTAGTTGACATGAACCATCTCCGGATCAAATATGCCATGTCAATATTGTTGGCTACCAAACTTGTTTTGCCACAAGCCTTAAAGTGCACAAAACTTGGTGGCATTAGTGGACTAATTCTTGTGAGTGGATGAGCTTGCCTTCACTTACAACACAATTAAACCTAGGAGGGTATTACTAGAGGCATGCTTAATAAGATATTAACAACAAAATGATCAAACAATGTAGAAACAATCAACAACTATATTTAGTATGGAGTGAACCCTAAAATTTGTTGTTGAGTATATTGTCCATATGTAGCTTATAAGATCTCTTTTAAAATGGTAAATGTTTATCAAGAGATAACAATAGTATGTAATATATCAATTTGTTGTCGAGTCTATTGTCCATATGTAGTTTATAAGATCTCTTTTAAAATGGTAAATGTTTATCAAGAGATAACAATAGTATGTAATATATCTGATAGGTGGAATACTCTTAAACTAACAATGCATGTAGTAGAATGGTGACTTGATCAGAAGTTCCACTAATGGCTTACCAATCTTGGTTTACATATTATATGCCACTAGTAATACCTATTAGTGTGTTTAATTGTAGCATCTAGTAAGTCATTCTTTTAGATTCTAAACACATATGCTACTTAAGTGAACTTTGGGCCAACGGGAGGGGAGGCAGTGTGGGGAAGGTTCTCTCTTTTTCCTTACATCATTCAAATTAAAGGGCATCATGAGAAGTCTTCTACAAGATAATTTTTTGGTGGCATCATCTTCATATTTCTAGATTTACATCATTGTAATCGTGTTGTAATCTCTTTGTATGAGCCATGTTGTAAATACACTAAAACTAGCATACCTATATTTTAGAAAATTAATGTAAAATAACACCAAGAGATGCCATCACGATGCCTTCTGTCGCTGCCATTGTCGTCTCCCGCCCAAGGGGAAATTCAAATGTCTTTTTGGCTGCCGCTTCCCGCTCAGGTCTTGATGGCTCGGCCGTTGCCTTTGATGGGGGAGGGCCTTCTCCCGTTGCTGTTGTCGCTGTTTCCTTGGCAGAAGCTGCTTGTTTGTTGAATGGAGGGGGTTCATTGGCATCCAACACTGCTGCTCACAAACCTGCGCTATCCTTTGCTAATGTGGCTACCTTTGAAGCGAGCATCCATGGCCAGGCCTTTGCTGGGAGGGGAGGTAACCGTTCCTCTCCTCCTGTGGTGCCTGTTTCTGTAAGTAACCCTATTGTCATCAATCTTGATTCTGATATTGTTGATGAGATTTTAAAAACTGCGAAAGTTTTTTCTTCCAATGCTGTTATCTTTCGTTTTAGGGGTTTTTGGCCCTCTCTTGCTCAGTTGCATGCTTGGATTTCCGAACATTGGGAACCATTATTAACTGATGATGCTTAGATATACCCTGTGGCAAGGGGTCTTTTTATTGTAAAATTTGATAATGCTGCAAATAGGAAGACAATTTTGTGTGACTGTTGTTTCTCTTGGGAGGAGCACTTCCCTCTGATGGCCAAACCTTGGTATCAGGGGTTTGATCCTCTATCTGAGTCCTTTAATAAGATACCCTTATGGGTTAGACTGTCGAATCTTCCCCTTCATCTATGGCTGGATTCTGTTTTGGAATCGATGGGTGAGGCTCTTGGGGATTTTTAGATGGTAGATATGTTCTCCTCTGAAATTTATAAGGCGACGTATGCTCGTATTCTTGTGGAGATGGACGTTTCCAAGGGTCTCCCTGAGAAGATCACTTTGGCATCTTCTTTGGGCTCTTGGACTCAGAATCTTGATTACGAAGGTATCCCGTTCAGATGTAGGATTTGCCACAAGACTGACCATCTTGCTGTGCGGTGTGCATCTGATAAGATTAAATCGAAGAAATCGCCTTCTTGGTGGTTGGGGGCTTCTGACAAACATTATACGGTTCGTAAAGATTTCGTGGTTGGGGGGTTCGGCTGCCTGTCCTCCTCAGAACGATCAAGCTCTAGCTGGAGATTTTAATGATGTTTCTGCTGCTGCTAATGCTGTCTTTGAAGCTACTGTTGCTGTCTCTGATGTTGTCCCTGTGTAAAACGATGTTGCCGTCCTTGGTTCAGTGCTTTTGTCTTCTGGTGCTCTTGGTTTTGTTGATCATGGTTCTCTTGGGAGGATCTTGGGGTATGATAGTGGTGCCAGTCCTGCCCCTCCTGTGGCTGGGATTGTGACCTGCCCTTTAGTTGCCTCTTCTGGGTCCTCTTTGGACTGGAAGAAGGATGTTGAAAAGGTGGAGGATGGATGGACAACAGTTAAGGGAAAAAAAGTCAAGTCTTCTACTCCTTCATTTGATATGAACTTACGTTCACATAAAGATGGGCAAAAATGTAAATCTTGATTGCCTTGTTTGTAGCTGGTTGGGCCTTTTTCTTTTTTGTTGGAACTGTGGTTAGTTCCTTTGGCTTGTTTGGTGGGGCTCCACAGTTGTTTTTGGGTTTTTCTTTGACCTATCTTTTGCTGCTTATGTACAAGGTTTCGGGACCTTTCAAATCCCGTTTTTACTTAATCAAAACACCAAGAGATGCCATTTTAAATAAAATTGGTTTATATGTTCTTATATTGTAGGACGAAAAAGAATAAAAATCATGCAAGCTATCCATAAGATCATTTTAAACATAAATTGTATTGAGCAACAACTAAAAAAATAAATTAAAACAATCACACCAGTATTAAAAACCTACAAAATTCGCAAAAAATAAATATAAAAATGATTAAATCATGATTTTCATGGAAATTTCAAAAAATAATAAACAAACCCGAATTTTGATATTAATATGAAATCCCAAATTCATTTATATAAATTAAAAAACCTAAATTACTTCCAAATACAAAATTAAAAATAAAAATAAAAATAAAACGCTTCCAAATGAATCTCACACATATAAAAAAACAAAGCAAATTTAAAAAGTGAAAATAATTTTTTAAAATAAAATACAAAATCAAAATAACAAGACTCAAATTATATTCTTACTTTTAATTCAACACAAAATCAATATAAAAATAATAGATCTTATGAATTTTGATGGAATGCTCGCTTGACCCGTTTTTAGGAGGAAAGACCAATGCTTGCAGACAATGCTTTCAATATTGGAGACTTGAGCTCTATTAAACATTTCCTCGTTCAAACTGAAATCCTTCTTGGTTCAATGATCATGAGGACGAGTTGTTGCCTAAGGTGCTGATCTTTTTCTCTATGCATATTCAACAATTTGGGATTTTCAAGAGAAACGAATCAAGGCAGTCATAAAGAATTGTGACAAGATTTATTTCATTATAAACAGGGAAAAGAAAATGCCTCACCCTTCCACCACCATCTAGCAAAGCTTGCGACCTTTCAACTCCCAACTTTCCACATTTTAACCATCAGAATGCATGCCAATTTAAATCTGCAGAGCTTTTGCTTACACAAAATATTCCACCATGCCGTGGCTGTAGAAATGCATCTCAACATAATAAAGTACCATATCTTCCATGTGTTTTGTCATTGAGGCTTCATTAGATGTAATCCTTATTCAGTAGGTTAGGAACTATCTTGTGAGATTCAATACATGTCTCTGGTCAAGAATGTATGTAGTTTGAGTATTTCATTGATGCTCATATAGGTGTTTCCATGCCTGATCTTCATCATATTGACATGAGTGATTTATCATTAGTTCTTCAACGACAATGGTACCTAGCTTTGTCACACATTTACATCCTTGGTGTAAATTTGGCCCTATTTCTTCTCGAGGGGAGAAATGTTGTACAAGATTATTGGATCATCTTTGCACTCTTGTGTTCTCACTTTGGCCCATTTAACCAAGGACTCTCCTTTGTAATTTTATTATTGAACCAATTAATTCAATTCAATCCAATTGATTTTATTGCATTCTTGGTGAGAATACAATTTATTCTTGTCGTATGCAATCTCTCTTGTTATCGTGCTTTCTATTAGGCCTCTAGATCTTGGGTGACTATCTCCACAACCAAATCTTACAATACCAATGGAATCCATTAGCACAATGATCATTAATCCTAAATTGAAGTGAATGACGATAATAATATTACTCAAATGAGTTTAATCATTTATTTCTTTGAAATTGGTGCCTCCTCCAATGAGCAAAATAGTCATAACTTGCAAGGAGGAAAAGAGCGCATACACAATAATGATAAATATTTAAGCAACAAAGTTTTTTTTTGTTGGAGGTTCAGAACCTCTTTGACCAAGAGCCAAGGACTGAGGGGTATCCATTCCGCCAAAATCCGCTCGGGGTACGATCCCGACCTCATCCCTTGTGGTGTTAGAGCTTTTGCACTTAGCAAGATGTTGGTGGGGGGTGTTGCAAACTATACATATTACATATATATAACATACCAAATTGAAATACTTGAACATAGAAAAATTGCAACACGAACTAGAACCATTGAACATTCAACATAGTAACATAATACATACCCAATAGTAACATTAAAAAATCAAAATTCAAATATACGTCCCGACGACAGCGTGGTTGCAGAATGTCGGAGGTGGGGGTACTCGGATACTCCAAGAACCCGGTGCGGGGACGTCTGGAGGACGAGTACTTCAAGGTTTTGATGGGGGTGCGAGTCCCCGGGTTTCACTGATAATTTAGTTACTTTGCATTTGGTTGCTTGAGGGTTTTTTGCGGTCACATACTAGTTAGAGTATCAAATGTGCCAATACAACTTGCATAAACATTCTCCCTGAATTTGGGGCTAGATGACTAAGGACAACTAGAATGTGCTTCCAACACCTAGAGGAGTAGCTTGGTATCACTTGTAGGCCTGTAACAAACCAAGGTTTTCATTATGAGATTGAGGTGCTTGTATTCACCTTTGTCATCTCACTTGGTTTTGCAATTGCTTCCATTGAATCCATTCCTTAATGCTGCAAATGTTGTTTTACCAAGATTTGAGCAGTTGTACTAGTCCATCGCATTTTAAATTTGGCTTTAATGACATCCTTGAAAGTGCAATGGAGGTAGGGAGATTACACATTTGAATGGAGGGGGATCCGATAAATTGCTAGCCAAAAGGAGTGAATAGGGAAGAAACATTCCATAGGTTTGATATCAGTGATTGAGGATTCAAATGCAAAGTTGACTAACAAGATTATTGGAGGATAGGGAATTGGGAGTAGGGATGTAAGGATGCAAGGGGTATGGGAAAATAAAAGTTTATGGGCATGGGGAAATGGAATGGAGAAACCATGAGATACAAGATTGATGTTCCTCTTGGTCAAGTTTGTAAAGGTGCATTGGCATTAAAAGTCATGGAGGTCCAAAAGAGGATGCCATGATGGAGGGCGAGGATTGGGGGTTGAGAAAGTGGGACATCTTCTCTTGTTTTACAACAAGAGTTATGGTGGTATTAGAAACTTTAATTCGTGTGAGGTGAAATGGCGGTATTAGAAACTTCACATTCTCAAGAGGAGAAAACATGCTAGAGAGTGGGATGCATGAAAAATAAAAGACTATTGAGGAAATGATGGAGAGAACGGATTGGAGAAAATGCATAGCTGCTACCATCTATGAGAGGGATAAAGTTTGAAAATTCATCAGTGACTTTGGGGCAAAAAGTGGGGATTGAGATTGTAATGCACCCACTCTGGTTAGCTTGGGAAGTCGGGACAGTTATCTTGATTCCTCTCTTCTAACTAAAATTTAGAATCTCCGATACCACTTGTAGACTCCTTTCCTTGTTGTGGTTTTACTTCTGTAATCTGTGATGATCCCTCGTTTCTTCTTATTTGATAATTTTTAATCTGGTATGTTCGTGCTGGTCCTCTCTGTGCATTGGAGACGATTCCTCGTTATTCTCTCCATCTGCTCTTCATCTCTTATTCCAAGAGCAATATATAAATATCAATCACTGCTATATCTGATATAAGAATAAGGATTAACCAAATTTATCTTTATTTCTATAGCCAAGAATATTCGCCTTGTCTGATATAACAGTGGAGAATATGCTTAGTCTATAATCGATTTATGAATTTCTGATTATAGTGTCTCTTAAAACGGTCTGTGCGATAAGATGGGGGTTAAGTAAATATGTAAATATTTACATGGATCGCTGTGCTATTTGTTTCACAAGTGATATTTACATATGTACGCAATGAGAATGTTTCCTCCACTAATTGGATACGCTGATACCTGATTCTTAAACTTCATTATTATTAAAATTCATCTCAAAAGAGGGGACATCACAGAGATTGGGAGATGCTTATACCATTCATCTGTGGGAAGGAAGAGGGAAGTCTAATGAGTAACGAGGTTTGAGGTTGTATTAGACCTTGCATCCTTTTTAGGGTAAGGTGTTAGATAGAAGTTAGGAGCATAATTTGTATAAGAGAGGAAGTTTTGGGGGAATAAATACTTAAGGATTTAGACAAAAGAAAGTTCGAAGGTTTTGGCCTAAAATAAAAAAAACACAAAAACTAAGAATGCGGGGATGTGGGGGCTTTTAGGGAATGAAGGAATGACATCTTGAAGAGATAAATCTTGAATCTTGTGGCGTTAGGGAAAATTAACGCTGGGAGAATAAATGATAAAAGGAATAATAGTAGAAGAAAACTCAAAGTTGACAAAAGGCAAAGGGAATCATGAGGGTAGTTAAAATCGGGGGAGCATGGAACGGGAAATGGTACCTAAGTGAGCTAGAATACAAAAACTTGTTGAAGACTAAAAAATTTCCATGCTTGGAAAATTATTGAAGTTTTTAATTTGGGCACACAACCAAGATATGAGAGGATGTAAAATATATCACTTAGGCACAAAATTTGACCAAGGAGCCCACTAACAAAATTCCCCAAACAAATATCAATAATGGGAAAGGTAGGGTCAAAGCAATAAAGGGAGCACAATAATTAGAAGATTTAATAATTTTAAGGCGTGAAAAATATATTGCCAACATAGAATCTTGTTGGGATCATGTATCCTAGATTTAACAATGAGAATCCTAGCTTAATTTGTAGATTTAACAATGAGAATCACCTCTTTGTATTTCATAACGCATTGTATTAGATTGTAATACAATTGTTTATAATAACATATTGTTTTCATGTGCAGATGATGCCTCTGGCTTTTTGGCCTCCATAGATTTTTCTTACTTTCTGTTCTTTGCTTCTTCCATGTGACAGGGTTATGCATGTAGGTGTTCTTGAGAGATTAGGTTTCTACCTATTCTAACATGGTATCAGAGCCTTCCTGCGGCTCTTTGTTCGTGTTTTGTTGAAGTTTCTCAGAAGCATGAGGTTTTCTGTAGGACGATATTTTTTGTTTCTTTTTTGCATGCAAAAAAAATAAAAATAATTTTTTTTTGGTGCATTTTGGGCTCAAACGGACATCTCCATTGAGCTCAGAGCACCCAAAAAACCCCAAAATCCATATAAAACTTGTCGATTTTGGACAATGTGACTGAGGCAAATTTTTTTTGGTTTCCAGTGCCGTACGGGCACGGAAACCGAGAATTTTTTTAAAAAAAATCAATTTTTAATTGTTTTTTGCGTTAAAAATAACGCATGCAATGAAAAAGTTCAGGGCCGCCGCCGCACCACCGCGGCCCGGCCCATGCCCAGCCCCGCTGGCTGCACCTCCCACAGGCCCTGCAGGCTCCGCTGGCACCTCCGGCCCCCGCCACCGGCAGCGCCACCGCCGCCCTCCTCCGCGGCACTACTAGCCCATCGCCACCTGGCCCCCGCCGACCCCACTCCGCTCTGCCGGCACTGCCACCCTGCGGGCCCCTTTTACCACCAGCGGCGGTCACATGTGTGACTGGGAGCTCCGCTCCAGCCCCCTGCGCGCGCCATGCGCCTAGGGGCTAGGGTTTTTTCAGCCCCAGGGGCTTAAAACTTTCTTTTGGAGCCTTTTTGACCCTCCCTCGTTGTTTTTGCTCTATCTAGAGCATACATAGGTCTTTTTCTGACTTCTCTATATCATCGGAAAGCTCTTTCTGAGCTCTTTTTGATTATAGAGGTTAGGGTTTTGGTTTTTTCTGTCAAAGTCCGATGTTTGTTTTTGCCTTCCGGGAGCCCTATCTTGCTCATCTGGACTCTATTTTTGGCAAACCAGATGTCGTCAGAAAGCTGGTTCAGTGAGTTTTTCAGTGGCAGAGGTCTTTTATCCGAATTCTGCTCCAGGTTTTTTCTCCTCTGAGTTTTGCACTTTCGCACTCTGGTAGATTACTTGGGTTCTACAGGTTCTGGGATCTCTTCTTCTATTCTTCTGTCTCACTCTTCTTTCTGACTTTCTGAGCATTGTATGCTTCTCTTTTGTAACATTCTCTTTTCTGTAAACACACTAAGATAAAGTGCCTACTTTTGCATATCTAAGATTTCAAGCACCTTGTGTTTTTTTGTACTCGCACTCAGTTACAAAGTGCCATGGGGGGTTATGATATTTTGCCTTATGTGCTCATCCACCTTTGTCAAGTGAGTGTACCTTCCATGACATTAGCCCATGCTGTGTGTCCATGACACCACCTTTTATCCTGTTCTTGTACTTCTGTTGCACTGTTGGTGTTCTTGATTCTTCTTCTTGCAGCTATTTCAGGCATTGCATTTCAGTGTTCCTGTCACTCCTCTCCCTGTTCAACATTATGGGGGGGTTCACTTGTTGGTTCTATTACTTCCTTGGTTTGGTTGAGTGATCTATGTATTCAGTTCTTATTCCTATGTACTAGGCGGATGCAGTGGCTAGGCACCTATGCATTTCGGTGAGATGGATCATCTACTATATAGACACTTGTTCATTCCTACTTTTGGAGGTCACCTCTTAGATTGATCAGCTCTTTAGACTTTGTCTTCTCTACCTGGTCATGCACTATTTCAGTGCGGGTTCCAGCAATTACTTCTGACAGTATTTGCAGCTTCATGCTTCGGAGATGCTATACATGCTCTTTCTTGTTCCTTTCTTTGGGACTTTCCCTAGATTGGAGACTTTGTTTCCTTCATCCAGTTCATCTCTTTTTGGGGTAGAGTTTTTCCCACTAGGTTTTCCCTATTTCCCCGCTTTACAGAGATTTCTTGTACTTGGGTACCTGATCAGGCCTTTGTTGCTGGGACCCTTCTTTCCTACTTTCTGCAGTAGTCTCCTAGGTTTTGCTTCTCCCTAAGCTTATCTTAAGGGGGGGTGTTAGAGTAATAGTCTTTTGGGTTATTAATTAAATCATTTTGATCTAATTACTAACTCACCTATTCACTCTAGTTGCTTAAGCCAACCTTAGGGTTTCCCTTTTAGGGTTTCGTGATTCCTTTTTACCTCTTTGTATTTCATAACGCATTGTATCAGATTGTAATACAGTTGTTCATAATAGTATATTGTTTTCATGTGCAGATGATGCCTCTGGCTTTTTGGCCTCCATAGATTTTTCTTGCTTTCTATTCTTTGCTTCTTCCATGTGATAGGGTTATGCATGCAGGTGTTCTTGGGAGATTAGGTTTCTACCTATTCTAACAGTTGGATCCTGCGAGATCTTATGAATTTGTTGATGTATTGGTTGTAACTGGGAAGGCCTTACAACTCGGCATGTTGCACGTAATTAGATCTAAGTTTGAATATAAATTGATATAAGTTGTTATATCTGTGTTGTGTTTGGTTTCCGCTATTGTTCTTGTTGTTGGATGCAAGTTTGGATAGTCCTTTATTGGATCCTCTGAGGTTGACTACATCAAGGACAAATTTAGGTGTCTACACTAGTGTCAAGTGAAACATGTGATATTTCGTGAAATAATCGATGTATTCATTATTCACCCTACTATTGATGGAGCCTTTTCAAGAGATTCAATTATTTTACCACCCTAATTGGTACAGAATGGTGTCATCATTGTTATTCTTTTCAGTTTCAATACTTCCTCTACCTCATCATTTTGTTCTTCAACATCTCAAAGATCTCTGGTTCTTCAACTTGCTGAGGGAGGTTAAGCATCTGAAAGCAGAACACGAACCTCAAATAGGAATTGGGTCAATATAGTGATATACCCACATAAGTGTAGGTAGAAAAATTTACAATCCCTGCAACTATTTAATGATATTATGGTATTTAATTTAATAACCGTGTTACGAAGAAAGATAAATAGAAAACAATAAAAAAGTTCCCATCATTGCTCAATATTTATAATAAAGTTATGTGGGATATCAACTTAAAAAAGACAACCCACCCTAATTAAATAAAGGTGACAATTACATATCCCAAATAGATTCTAATTTGATTGTGTGAATTTCTCAAATAGTGCAAATGGAAGGAATCACGCTTGAAAATCTATAATAATGTCAATCAACATTTATCGTCTTTAAAGTGGATTCATTCTCATTCTTCAAAACTTGTAATATACAGAATGGTGGCAGAATAACAAGGTTGAAAATGGACTTTGAGTTACATTCAATAAATATCAGGAAGGATTCCACACCAATGAGTGAAGTTTATGGAAGTTTGAAGGTAGGTTCTCTTGCTGTGTGGCAAATCGGTCAGTAGAAAATGTAGTATGTATCGAAGGAAGAACATATATAGTATTTAGTATAAAGTACTTAGGGGTCTGTCAGAGATGTATTTCAAAAATAATTTTAAGATGCAAACATTGGTTCCAAAACTTAAGTCACACGCCGATATGACGAACAGAAATTTCAAAGATCCTGTGTGACATTAACCTTGATGTACCAAAAGCATAGTTCAAAAATAGGTTACAGAAATAAAGTGGAATCGTGATTTAAAAATAAGAAAATTGGGCCAAGCAAAATGTTTGACAAATTTTACTGCATAAAAAATTCAGTTCTCATTAATAAAACCAAATGAATGCTTCTTGGCATGCAATTCTAAAACCATTTGTGGCTTGTAAAGAAAAAATACTAACATTGTCGAAAGACAATAATTAATGTAGGTTCTCTAAGTGACAATAGATGATTTGTAGACTTTGCAAGATTCTATAACCTAATAGTAGAGTACAAATTGAACAAAGAGAACTTTACACAATTGCCTAGTTTGTGATTTTCCTTACAAAATTTATTTCTCTAGAAGGTAGAAATCCCATGATTCAAAATATAGTTACACAATTACATGATTTCATATTTTATTACTTGTACCTCAACAATATTTAAGATATACCCATTTCAGAATTATTAATTTTTCTTTTTCTCTTGATTGGTAAAACCCAAGAGCCAAAAATATATTATATTATCATAACTAAATACATTAGAATGTAGAAGGATAACTATGTTTATGGGAAATACAAAATTTATAGAGAACACGAGAAATACAAAATTGTGTATTAACATGGCTACACTATGAAACAAAAATAAAGAAGTAAAATCTACCCATTTCTCTTTGAATATGGCTGGGAAAATAATAAATTGCTTCAAAATGGATGGAATTCCAATAAAATGTCACCTACCTACACTATTCATATCCACTATAAAAATATGAAAAAAAGAGAACAAAAATACAGAAAGATGACATGCAATTGTAGAGTATGTAGAGCCACCAAAAATGAAAAAGCCTAGGGGTGCACATTGGTCATAGTTGGCCCACCAACATTGTTCCTAGTATCTCCACGCCACAGTACTCTCATCATCCCTACCTTCAACAACCTATGTATCATGTACAATTTTGACACCAAAGGGTCCACCCTCTATGTTAGCGTCAAGACTTTCTTCATGGAGGTACAATTTAATCCACTCCTCATCTTCAATAAGCCTCATACCAATAATCTTATGGACAAACCCCAAGCTTCTAAGAATTTGCACCCACTAATTGTGAAAAATTTCCATAGGTTGAGCAAAAAGAATAGGAAACCTTGTAAAGCTACTTCACTTGGTGGACAAATACCAATGTAGTCTGTGGGTAGGGAAATTGTACTACTCTCATCAATGTTGGCCAACACTAAATCCAACTCACCCAAGAACACACTCTTCAATAATTTCTGGCATAAAATTCCTAAAAAGACTTTACAACCCTCAACATAGATAACCGTGCAAAAAAAAATACGCCTATGATGTTTGCGTGTTCACTTTATATCTATGATCGTCCAAGATGCAAATTTGGCCCAAAATTTATTTCACTGCATACTGTTGGAGATTTGCTTCTGTGCAAATTTTTGATTATATGTTTGTCATTGATGACAACATATAATATACAGTAGTGCCCTATATGCAATTATCAGTACAAATGTTTTGGAGCCTTGCGTGTTTATTTCCATGGTGTAGACATGTTCTAGTTGCTATGTGCATTCACGCAGATTCAAATATGCACATTCAGTGGAGTTATGTTAATCTATTTTGGCAGTTACATTTTCTGAAGGTCATCTGTTAAGAGTTGACGTATTTACATTGTTTCTTGAGTTGCGCCTATCTTCAAGATATGTGTATTTGTATTCATGTTTAGTTATGAGTTAATGATGATTATCCAAATGCGCTAAATGTGTTTTAAAAGAAGTGTGATGTTTGAGTTAATTTGGTAGAGCCGACTATGTGAAGCGATGCGTCCACTCATCTTGAGTTGCATGGTCCTAATTTTGATTGTGTGCTTAGTTAAGCTAAAAAGGAAGTTGATGAAGTGTTTCCTAAAGCCGTCATGACCTTATCCTTGGGGAAGATACATATAGCAGTTCAAATGTGATCACTAAGAGTGAAAATGTAGTGAAAAAGATAAGACAAAGCAGAACAAAAAGTTAGACAGTAAAAGTTGAAGATCTATGTGAATAAGAAAAATAAGATTACAATTCACTGGAACTGATCAAGACAGCAGGTCTACTCAAATAGTTCATTTATCAGATATAGTGTATATCTGTTTTACTGAAGGTTATAACCTTTATCATTTTAGCAGTGATCTTTTTGGACAATGAGTCCTCACCCCTAACAGGGTTGTTTGTAAAAGACTCCTAACAGGGTCTGACCCTTAACCAGGTCACTGTACTTATTGCACTGTAAAGATCAAACGCTAACAGGGTTGTAAGATCTTGTAACAAGGATTATTATACTCAAGTACAGTTCTTTGTGGGTGCTAATTCCCACCGGGGTTTTTACCTATTTTGTTTCCCCGTAACCAAAATTGTTGTGTTCTATCTTGTGTTATCTGAATGTGTTAATGCTTAATGTCATTCTGTAATTAATTGAAGAAAATAATTAAACTAGATGATAAATAATTCACCCCCCTCTCAGTTATCCCTTGGAACTATTCCAACAATTGGCATCAGAACCAAGTGTTAGAGTAATAGTTCATTTACCTTTATAATTAAATCTATCTGGTTTAATTATTAAAGGTCACTATTATTCTTTTTCACTTAAGCTTGTCATTTAGGTACATAATAATTAATATGTTTATTAATTATTAAATGCACAAACCTAGCTTTCTCCGGCTTTAGGGTTTCTCACCTTATAAGCCACTTTTTGTAATTATTGTAATTCATTCTTTTGAGAAATATAATTTTGCTCTCACTCCGCTGAGATTCTCAAAACCCTAGCTCTCTCTCTCACAGGTTTCGATTTAGCTTCTGGTATTTTGCATGCAGGTGTTCTTGGCGTTCTGTGGATTTGCATTTGTGAAAACCTACATGGTATCAGAGCCACCCTGTCGCTGCCTAGATTGAAGATTTTTGAAGCCTCGATTTGAAGGCGACAGCCACAACTTTTCTGAGGTTTTTCTGTCACTTTGAAGGAGGCACGATCTTCTGGAGTAGATTGAGCTGAAACGGACTCTGCCATTGCGTTCAGAAGGCCCGGGAGAGTTGAAATCATATATAGTTTGACTAGTTTGGCCTCCGTGAGCACAGGCAAAATTTTTTGGCCTCTTAGGGCCATACGACTCAAAAATTGAGGTCATTTCTCAAATTTTTTTTAAAAAAAATGCTTTTTTAAAGCGCCGGCGGGCGCTGCCAGTGCGCGCCACCATAGCGCTGCCCGCGCGCCACCCGCGCGCCCCCGCTGTGCCGCCGGGTTCAGCCGCCGCCCGCGCCCGGCAAACTCTCCACCGGCCCGCCACCTCAGCCGGCGCCGCCGCCCGAACACCACCGGCCTACGCAGTGCTGACATCAGCGTGACATCAACATGACATCAGCGGCCGAAAGAAGTTTTTCCGGCGATTTTCAAAAATTTTCTGGCGAATTTTTTTTTCCGACGGCCGAATTTTTTTTTTCGGCAACCCTCTGACGGCCGTCAAATTTAATGCAGTAGACGGGTGACGGTCATTTGGATGTCAAATTTTTTCCCGTCTCTGTGTTTTTCCAAAGAGTGGTTTTTCGGAGGGGCACTTGGTTTTTTGCCCGTAACTTGAGCATACGGTGTCGTTTTTCAAAAAATGAAATATCACCAGAAAGGTGTTTCCGAGATGGACGCAATGATGCTGGTTTCATTTTCTGATTTGACCATTTGAGCTCCTATTTTCAGTGTTGAAGTAGAAGCTTCATTTCTCCTTTCTGCTCTACATCCGGTGTTCAGGTTTTTCTGTAGTTTTCTTTGTGCTTTCAGTAGTTGCTTATTTGCTGTACGGGGGTTAGAATCATACTTTGTGGGGGGGTGCTTTTGCTTTCTGTCATTTACTTTCAGAAATCGACCCTTCTACTTCCGTCTTCTTCTTCTCTCAATTTCAGACCCCTCTGTGGCCCGGCTGACACCGCATAATTACCACACTTGGAAAGCACACATGACTAGGCTACTCATGTCACGTGGCTTATGGTCATGTCTAGATGAACACCAACCTGTCCTACAACGTCCTTTTAAGATTCTACAGCACAGGAATAAGATGGATGAAGCCATGGGCTTAATTGCACTGAACATCTCCGACAGTCTCCTTTTTCACTTGGATGGTTTGACCACTCCTAGGGCCATTTGGGGCAAGTTTTCAGATTTGTTTGGCACTGTTAATGAGTT
>MU214138.1:74874-106397 GCA_018584345.1 Thuja plicata | reverse complement strand
CAATGATTAATCTAGAAATGAAACATGCAAGATTAATCTAAATGATCCATTTAAACTAGAAATGAGATTAAAACTATGCCATGATTTCAATGAGATTATTCTAGAAATTGAAATTAATCTATTGCAAGATGAGATTATTCTATATGAGATTATGAACTAAGAATGTAGCAACAATTCAGTATTCTAACAATGCATATGACTATAAATTCAGGAAGGGGTTTGAATGAGAAATGTGAGTTCTTTTATAGACTCAAAGGTTGTTCAAAATAGAAACTTTCCTTCTTGAAATAAATCAGGTAGAAAAGCCAGTTTAAAATAGAAAGCTTTCTTCAAAAGAAAACAATAAATTGCTTTCCCTTTGTTTTAAATGTTTTCTTTCTTTGATTTTAACAGTTTTATTTATGATTTTAACTGTTTTATTTATGATTTTAACTGTTTTCTTTCTCTTTAAAGCACAATTAATTCAAAACTTATATTTCTGAACTGAAGATAAGATTTTGAGAGAATATTTAATTAATTAAATAAATATGACCTCATAAATGTGTTTTTCTCAATTATCTGAATAATTAAATTCAATTATTGAAATGAGGATATTTATTTAATAATTAAATATTATTTAATTCATTTTTATGTGTTTTGGCTAAAAGGGGTGAATTTAATTTAATTAAAGTGCTAGGACTTTATAATTGAATTAATTCAATCATAGGGTTTGTTTAGCCAATTGATATTTATGATTAATGCAGATTTAGGATTTTTTGCATTTGACACTTAGGTTGAGTAGAGTCAGTCAAAACTCAGAATTTCCTAGTACAATAGGACTTTGATGATCCAGAAGAATGACAAATGCAACAAAATTGGTTAGGGTTGCAAGACACCAATTTTGGGGTGTTAACCATGTATTGCAAGACCAGTTGATACTATGTGCAGGGAATGTGTGATGGGAAAGCATGTAAGGAGTTCATTAAGAAGTAAATAGAATTTAGAAAAAAACAAATTGGATCTAGTGCACACAAACTTATGTGGTCCCACTCAAACAAGATCATACTATGGAGAGAGGTATTTCATTTTGTTTGTTGATAAATTTTCTAGAATGATGTGGGTTGCATTCTTAAAAGAAAAATCTGAAGATTTTGAGAAGTTCAAAGTATTCAAAGCTAAAGTTGAAAATGAATCTGGATTAAAGATAAAATGTCTAAGATCTAATAGAGGAGGAGAATTCACCTCTGACCAGTTTATGATTACTGTGAAGAACATGGAATCAAAAGATAGTTAAGTGCACCTAAAACCCCTCAGTAGAATGGGATTGCAGAAAGAAGGAACATGATAATACTTTACACAACACGCACTATCATGATTGAAGGAAAGGTTGCCCATACCTATTGGAGAGATGCGGTCAATATAACAGTCTATACTATCAATAGAATCCAATTAAGGCCAGGCACAGACAAGACACCTTATGAAATTTGGTTTGGTAATGTACCTACTGTAAAATACTTTAGAATCTTTGGAAGCAAGTGCTACATCAAGAGAGATGATAGTATTGGCAAGTTTGATGCTAGAAGCTATGAAGGTATTTTTCTTGGTTACTCTACTAAAAGAAAATCCTATAGATGTTTTAATCTAATATTGAAGAAGATCATTGAAAGTACTCATGTAAAGATTGATGAGAAGTTTATGATTCAAGAAAGATACTATGAATGTGCTCCCATGATTGAAGATGAACCTAGACCTATCAGTAAGGATACAATTATTGAAGAAATGTTTGACTGTATTGATGTTTGATGCAACAATCCTGAACCAAGTCAAGAAGAATCACAAATTACAGATGAGAGTGTCACTCCTAAAAACTCAAAATACACATCTAGATACCACTCTAAGGAAGACATCATTGGAGATCAGAGCACTAAAGTCTTGACAAGATCCAGAGAAAAAGGTTCAACCGTTGATGAAGAGGTATGCTTACTTTCTGAGATTGAACCCTTAAGTGTTGAAGATGCGTGCAATGATTCATATTGGAAAAATGCTATGTAAGAAGAATTAGATCAAATAATCAAGAATGATACATGGGAACTGGTCCCTAGACCTCGTGAGAAGAATGTGATTGGAACAAGTGGATATTCAGGAATAAGATGAATGAAGAAGTTACAATGGTAAGAAACAAATCAAGACTGGTATGTAAAGGATATGCGTAGAGAGAAGGAATAAACTACACTGATACATTTACCCCTATGAGTAGACTGGAAGCTATCAAGTTGTTTCTGGCCTATGCAACATTCAAGAACTTTAACATATATCAAATGGATGTCAAGTCATCTTTTCTAAACGGTGACTTGAAGGAAGAAGTTTACATAGAACAACCTGAAGGATTTATTCTATCAGACAAACCAGACATTGTATGCAGACTAAAGAAAGCACTTTATGGACTTAAACAGGCCCCAAGAGCATGGTATGAGAGACTTGATGGTTAATTAACAAAGATAGGATTCAAAAAAGGAGCAGCAGATTGTAACTTATTCATAAGAGAGACAGATGAAGGATTACTACTTGTTGCTATTTTTGTTGATGACATTATCTTTGGAGGTAATGACAAGCTTAGTGCAGAATTTTCCAAAGAGATGCAAAGTGAGTTTGAAATGAGCATGATTGGACCTATCAAATATTTTTTGGGATTGAATGTAAAACAAACAGACAAAGGCATATTCATAAATCAGTCTAAGTATGTGAAGGAGATATTGAAAACTTTCAAAATGGAATACTGCAAACCAGTAAGCACCCCTATGATAATAGGAAGCAAGCTTTCTAAAGATGATGGTTCTACAGTAGTTGACAAGACACTATACAAGTCTATGATTGGAAAATTCATATATCTTACTTAATCTAGACCAGATATTTCCAATGTAGTTGGCATTGTTGGAAGATTTGTAGCTGAACCTAAACAAAATCACCTAATGACAATAAAAAGAATATTTAGATACTTAAAGGGGACTATAGACTATGGTTTATGGTATCCTAACTCTGAGGATATACAACTTCATGTGTATACAGATGTAGATTGGGTAGTTTGTGTTGACGACAAGAAGAGTACCTCAGGAGGAGCAGTATTTCTTGGAGACAGGTTGGTTGCTTGAACAAGCAAGAAGTACAACTGTATCTCTCAGTCGACAACAGAAGATGAGTATGTTGCAACAACACTGAATTTTTCAACAATGGTTTGGATCAAACATATGATTAAAGACTTTGGTATCCAGATTGATTATCCTATTTTTATTCACTATGATAACACTAGTACTATCAATATGTCAAAGAACCCTGTGATGCACGCAAAGACAAAACACATTGAGATCAAATATCACTTTCTAAGAGAAAAATTTGCAGACATAGAAGTAAAGTGGGATTATGTGAGCACTAAAGAATAGTTAGCAGATATTTTTACAAAGGCCTTATCAAAAGACACTTTTGAGTATTCTAGGGAGAAGCTGGGAGTAATTCCCTTTCCCGAGTATAGTTAATTTTCTGTTCTTGCTATCTCTCCAAAGTTTCATGCCAAGGATTTGTTTTTCTACCCCCAAATCCTTCATAGAAAAATATTTTTCTAACTGTTGTTTCAACCCCTTAATATGATCCATGTTATACCCAGCTACAAGCATATCATCAACATACAAACATAGAAAAATGTATTTGTCATCATTCAACCTCTTGAAATAAACACAATGGTTAGAATTACATCGAGTGTATATATCCATTCTAATTTATAAAAGTATCAAATTTAATATACCATTGCCGAAGTGCTTGCTTCAAGCCATATAAAATTTTATGCAATCTGCACACTAAAATCTCCTTACCCTTGACCTCAAATCCCTATGGTTGTACCATACATATTTCTTCATTCAAATCATCATGAAGAAAAGTTGTTTTAACATCAAGCTTCTCTAAATGCAAATCTTCAGTAGCCACAATACTTAAAATAGTATGAATAGAAATCATTTTAACAAATTGAGAAAATATCTCATCAAAATCAATACCATATTTCTGTGCAAATACTTTTACGACTAATTTGACTTTAAATCTTTTCTTACCTCCATCTTCTTATTTCATCTTGTAAACCCATTTATTCTGTAAATCCCATATACCTGCAGGTAACTTACATAAATCCCAAGTCTGGTTTTTCAGCAAAGAGTCCATTTCTTCTATCATTGCAGACTCCCACTGAAGTTGTGTATCCACTTGCATAGCTTCATTATAACATTCAAGTTCACTACCATAAGTTAATAAAATAGAATACAAAGATGGTGAAAATCTATCTGGAGGTCTACTTAGCCTTGTTGACCATCTAACATTCACGTGGGTGTGTGGTGTTTGTTGTTGTTATTGTTGCGGAGCATGTAATCACTGCTAAAATCTGCAAGAAATTTTGGTCTAAGTTATGAAAACTTTGTTTTTTATTTCTCTGTCCGCAAGCCCTAATTTCAAATTTCCTATTTGTTGCTGCAAAACCCTAAACCCTTCATGGCAGTTTCTAATTTTGAGTTACCTTTTCTGAGCCACTTAAATCCTTTTTAATTATGTGCACTTTTCCATGCCTTTGTCTCTTAATCTTGTAACCCCGACCGAATATTCTTTTTCATTCAGTGATCTAGCGCAGGTCGTTAGTCAAGTTCTCTTTAAGTTTTCATCTCACGGCTAATGTGCAATCTTGGGATAAAAGTCAAAGTCATGGAATATTTGGAGATTTCACGCACATTGTAGATCTTTCTTTGTCTTGGTCTTGATCGTGTGGTTGGCACGTGATTGCTAGAAAAAGGTGATGTCATCATTTTTATTTGGAGATTCAGTGATGGTCGTTGATCTTTGTCTTTTCAAGTCATGATCTTGTGGTTGGTGCTAAGGCTCAGAATGTAACCTGAGTCAAGGATTTTATTTGGAGATTCAGAGATAGCTTTGTGTCCGAATCTTGTGATCTAACTATGGTCTTGGTAGGGTTATCCTTCCTCTTTGGTCACTGAATCTTTGAATGGCTCAAGGGTTAAGTTCTTGGTCTCAAGATTAAGAGAGGGCCGTAGATATTGTTCGTTGCTTGGTTTCATCCAAAGGCTTGCACATGATATCCAAATGTTACCTAGGTTAATCTAGCAACTTTGAGTTCCTTCAGTTGTGTAATGTCCAGATAGAGCCTAGTTCAAGTTAAGTTAAGATGGATTATCCATGATCCTAGGATTGACACTTAATCTTGTGATAAATTGATGATGTCATGAAAGGTCTGGAGATGTAGCGAGGACCGTGGATCTTATTTAGATTGTGTGCTTGGTGTGAGATCTTAGAACAAACTAAAGGGTTAAGAAATGATCTAGCGACCTGGAAATCATGTTTATCTCCATATCTCTAGATTTAATTGCAGTAAAGGTTAGGTTAAGTCAGAAAAAGTACAAGTTTATTCAGAGATTTAGTGCAATTCATTTATCAAGTTCTATTTATAACATGATCATAGGGCTGACATGTGATCTCGTAATGTAACTTGAGCTAGGCAAAGTGTTCAACGACTTCGAGTTTCCTTCAATCACTGAATCTCCAGTTTTGACCATGGTTAAGAAAGGTAAGTCAAAGTTTAGGTGGAGCTTGCATGGAAAGGATCATGGCCACTGGTTAGAGTAGAGATCTAAGGGCTTGCACTAGATCTCCAGATTTAAACCGAGTAAAGTTAAACATTCAGAGACTTGGAGATCTTTTCAGTCACACAATCTCCAGATGAACTTGAGTTAAGATAAAGTTAAGCGCTGAGTTGGTAAGGGAAAGATCTGGACCATTAATATGATTCTGATCTTGTGGATGGCGCTAAGTCTCTGAATAGACTCTGGGGTTAAAATATGTTTTGGCAACTTGGCGTTTCCTTCAGTCACATAATCTCATAATGGACTAAGGTTATGATCAAGTCAAGTAAAGTTAATCATGTGTTGTCTATGATTAGGTCTGAATCATAGATGTTGTATTGATCGTATGGTTCTTGTTTAATCTCACAATGAGTTGGTCAAGTACAAATATATCTTGAGATTTAGCACAGGCCATCGATGTAGCAAGGATCTAACAATGTGTGGGTGATCTCTCAATGGATCCAGGGTTAGTTAAAATTTCCAATGACTTAGAGATTAAACAGTCACACAATGTCTAGATAAAGCTAGAGTTAAAATATAGGTTAAAGACTAGTTAAAGGCTGAGGAAGGAGATAAAGTTAAAGTGTTGTCAAGTCAATTTTGATCTGACGATGGGTGTGAAGGCTTAAAGAAAAAGTGATCAAGATATAGTCATTGAGGCATTGCACCTCGCTCCAACTATCCATTCAGATTCGTAAGCCTGGGTAATTTAAGAAGATCAACGACCATGTTTTAAAGTTATGGATTGGTGCAATCTCGATTGTCCAAATTGTTGTCCATGCCACCTATAGCCATTATAACTATAATTTTAATATTTAAATATTTGACTTAGACAATTTCAGGGTGGTGAACTCATATCTTTCTCTTAGAGCTATAAATGCTAGATTTGATCTCATGGATTGACTTTGCACACTTGTAAAAGACTAGAGGAATAGAAATCTAATATGTCAAGATGTATTAATGTCAAGGCTTGATAGATAAGGGTTTTATATAAGAGGATAAATACATTTAGCGGTGCCTGGTCATTTCTGCATTTATGTCAGATGCTTTCAGAGTCATGCCTTGGGAATTCTTTGACCTCAAGGTACTGCGCTCACATCCATGGATTAGGGAAAATTGATTGCAGATCAGATTTGCATAGATTGAAGAGAGATAGGGTTTCAACTTGAAGATTAGAATTAAAAGCTTGACATGATTGGTTGTAAACCCTAACCCTAAATGGTTTGAATCTTGTAGCATTCTTGTTCCTATAAAAGAATATTCAAGACCATTTAGTAAGGGATGTAATTTTATGCCACAACAAGTCTTGTAAGCTTTGCATGTTAAATTAAGACTATCAGTGGTCTTCTGGCTCTGATTTTTCATGTTTAAATGTTTTATCAATAATATTTGTCTATATTTCCTTGCATTCTATAAATTCTTATTGAATTTTAATGTCTTCAGTTTGGTCTCTTGTACTCATTTGGGTTGATTGCTAATGAATTTCAATCCATCACTCTATAAGGTAGAGAGTCTAATTGCTTTAGGGTTTCTTTCAGAGAGAATTAAACATCCTTAAACAATTTTAGTGAGTAAAGGATTGAAGTGAATTGGCTGATTTCATCCACTTCTAGGAAGTGTGAATTGAGTATGTAAGGCGTAGTCAAGTTTAGTGATCATTTGCAGGATTTACATTTGATGAATGTTGTTGTTAAGAGTCTTTGCATTTAAAGTGACTCCATACCCACTAGATAGGGCAGTGGTCTGACATGTTATATTTGTGGTTCTCATCCAATTTTATAAAAACTATTACAATTTACTAGTTTTATACTACATCCACCATTCCTGCTTGCTTATAAAGTTGTTATAGTTTGAAAGGCAGAAGATATGTAATACCCACCTAAGCTTGTGGAGCTCAAAGTGTAGGTTTTTAGGACCTTGTTGAATGTTGCTTCTTCTTCTTTTTGAATCAGTGCATGGGTCTATAGAGGAACATACCTGAGTTGCAGGTATACCAAGATCAACAAGAAAAGGAACCAACATAAATGGTGACTCTACTGGGGAGACTTAGCACAAAGGAATTTTGAAGGATTATGAAATCAAGGTGAACATTAACCCATCCACTGGGGAGTAAGAGATAAGTTCTTTTCATAATTTTTCTTTAAATATTTGCAAAGAAAATAGAGGTGAAGTCTCATATTTTAAATCCCAAGTTTTATTGGGCAGTGACTCTGAATCTGGTTGGCTAGTGTTGCAGATAAAAAGTATAGTGTTGTGTTACATCTTGTTGGTCAAGATATCAGGAAATATTAGAAACACCAGAGCGTACATGAAATATCATCTAGAGGTTGAACTAGAAAGTGGGCTTCCTAAGTCTGCTAAAAGAAATTTGTCAAGAAGAACTAAATCCACAAGTGTAAGTTCTTGGAAACCTAAGGTTTCAAGGGTTAGTCATCCTTTGGATAGTGTCATAGAGAGAAGTAATACTCCTTCTCCTAGTCCTGAATCAGATGGTGTTGGTTTCTTTGACAACATGTTTGATACTCCTACATCCAAGAAGATATATCTCAACAAAAGATTGTAACTCAGGTTCAATATAGAAAAATATAGTGAAAGGAGAAACAATAGATATTTTAGACCTAGTGATGTTTCAAACAGTGAAACATTTTCCCAAAATACAAGAAATAACTCATTTTTACAAGATGATCCTTATGAGGAAGCAATAAACCAAAGAGAAGTAGACCTTATAAATCTTGAAGATTCTACAAATTTTGATATTACTTTGCCTAATCCTGATCTATTTTTTGGTAGTAATGATGCCTCGAGAAGAGAAATACATGAACAATTGATTCTAAGGCAAATATTAGAAAAGGAAAAAGAGAATGAGGTTATGGTAGTTGTGATTGAGAATGAAGACTTACCGAGATAGTTGGCACAACTTAAGTTGATAAATCAAGGTGTGGGTCAGAGCTATAAGGGTCTAAATAAGGAGATCTTTGGTGATGTGGATGTCAAAAGGAAGGAGTGCCAAGAGAGGGAGAGATGTTTAAGTGGAAGAAAGATGGAGCAGGAGCCTATGATCAGACAAATCACTGATTGGGAAAATGAAATGTCTTTAGGGCCTAAGGATCCTTTACAAGATCCTCCTTCAAAAAATGCAAGTAACCCTAAATTAGATAAAGGTAAACATAAGGTTGCTGGTATACACATTGATGAGCCCAACCCTACAATGGAGGTATCTCAGGGTATGTCTAAACTAGACATAGAGCTAGAAAGAGCTAGAAAGAGATAGAAAGGTAAAGGATGATATTTCCAAACAGTTGGAAAAGGTTGAATTGGATGCTGCTGCTGCAGAAATGAAGAAGAAAATTGCTTTCCTTCACTCTACTATAAATCAAAAGGAAATTAATACTACTACTAATACTCAGAGTAGTAGTGGATTAGGTCCTAAGGTGAAAGCAAAAAATACTAATAATAATACCATGGGATCTAGTTCACTTCAGGGTACTGCAAATTAGGCCCAAGGTTTTGGTACAACTGGCCAAAATCAGGGACTTGGTTTTTAGAGGAGACCCATACATTTGGTGACATATAGACAATTATATTTTGATTGTATTCGAGGCCATTCAAATGTCATTCCAAATAAAATAAGGGATAAACTCCCTAAATTTAGTGGAAATAATGTAATAACTGGTGAAGAGCACCTAAAATATTTCTTTGACAAGATGAATGACTATGATATTGAACATGAGGATATTGTTATGAATTTATTTGTACAATCCTTAATTAAAGATGCTAGAGATTGGTACCATGACCTTGATAATGAGAGTATTAGTTCATGGAATGAATTTAAACAATGCTTCAATGAACAATATGGTGATCAGGTAAATTTTGGCTATATGTTGAATGAATTCAATAACATCAAGAAGTTTCAGAATGAAACTATATCTGAATTCAATAGCAGATTCTAGAAGGACATGCATAAATTATTCCAAGTGCTGAGGTTAGATGAAAATGTATGTCTTACCACATATTAAAATGTCTTGGATAGTAAGATTTCCTATCTTGTGAGGGATAAGAACCCTTGTACATTAAGCGATGCTTTCAAGATTGCAGTAAGCATTGAAAGTAATAGAAGGGCATCAGGTAAACTTGGGAAAAGAGATGATGGTAGATTATGGAAATACTCTAAGGGTCAATCTAATAGGTTTCCCAAGGAAGAAAATAAAAATGATAAAGTTGATAAACTAGTCTCAGCAACCAAGGACCTAACTACTAAGGTGGATAAAAATGAGAGGTTTTCAAAGTAACAGACAACAAAATCAGAGGTCTGGGAAACCTTACAGATTGCAAGACATGCCCTATAAAAAAAATTGGAAGGATGGTAAACCTCTATCAGAGGGGCCAAGTAATATAGGTACTCCTAATCCATTAAAGAGAAATAATGTACATAATGTAGAGATTATTTCTTGGTGTGTTCCCTACAATATGCCACATTCTCCTCTTGAATGTGCAGTTGCACAAGATTTGGAAGGGTCTGTTGAGAATGAAGATGATCAGAGTGATCAAGAGGAGGAGGTACCTAAATTCAATATGTTCATGACATACGTTGAAGAAGAGAGTAGAGAGTATTATACCATAAATATTGTTAATTCAAAGGATGAACAAACATAATTAAGAAGACCTAGTGATGAAGAAGTGAGATCTCTCATTGTTGTTGCAATTGCTCAAGCTAGGAGTGCTTATAACTTAAAAAATAGAAAAGTGGATAAGGATAAGGGAAGACCTGGTTCATTATTTATAAAGGAAAGTCCTAATGAACCCCCAATCCAAAATAAAGATAAAATTCAGGTGAAAATCAAGGATACTCCCATTGTTGTTCAAGGAATAGAAAAATCCAAAGAAAGAAAGGGTAAGGTTTCTAGTGGAGATGTTTTGATTTTTCCTAATTTTGACATGAAACATACTCTATCTCAGATGAAGGAGTCAGGTACTTTACTTGAGATGCTAAAGATCAAGGATAATAGAGAGGGAGATTTCTCTTTACTTAAAGATATAAAAAATGATGTTGTTCCTATCACAAAGACTATCAAGAAAAATGAGATGATGAGGAGCATGAGATTCCTAAAATATATGTAGGGAACATTATTACTCAGGAGCCATCTCAACTTGATCCTTTTTATGTCAAATTACTGGTGAATGACCAATTGATAATAAATTGTATGATATATTCTGGTGTAGTAGCAAATGTGATTCCATATGGTGTTATGAAGGAATTGGGCTTAAAAGTTGATACATCTTTTGGAAGATATTTTTCTATCGAAAAATGTGAGGTACCTGTGATAGGAACCTTAAAGGGCATTGAAGTGAAGATTGTTGTTTTTCCTGAGGTTTCTTTTAAAATGGATGTGGTTGTGGTTAATACACCACCACATTATGGTATGTTACTATCTAGACACCGGGCAACAACAGTTGGAGGACATTTGCAATTGGACCTATCATATGCTACTATCCCTATAAATGGGAGTGATGTTAAATTATATAGGGAACCAAGAGCTCTAGTAATAATTGAAAGGAGGGATCCTAGGGATCTCAATTATTTTGTTGATGTAGATATAGAAAGTTTTAGAATGGAGAAGAGTGGCTCTAAATTTGAAAACCAGGACCCAATTGTGAAGGAGTCACAATCACATAAAAATGAGATATGGAAGATGTATTTTGATGGCGCATGCTCCAAGGAAGGATCAGGAGCTGGTATTGTTTTTATATCTCCATCATGAGGTACTACATTTAAATATCCATTCCTCTTAGCTTTTCAATGCACAAATAATACTGTAGAATATGAGGCATTGTTATTGGGCTTAGAGGTTGCCATGAAGCATGGCATAAAATTGTTAAGAGTATTTGGGGACTCTAAATTAGTTGTTTCCCAAATCAGATCCCTATATGCTACTAAAAATGATAGATTAAAATTGTACAAACATGCAGTATGGGATAAGATTGAGTTCTTTGATGCTTTGCAAATAGAATGGATAGAGAGATCTAAGAACAATATGACTGATTTCTTAGCAAATGTAGCCATAAATAATAATGATATAACTTTGGTTGGAATCTCTACTATTGAAACCAAGATCAGGCCTGCAATTCCTGATAATACATACAGCTGGCAGGTTTTTGAAGATGACAAGGATATCCTTTGGTTCATTCAATGCTTGGATGATTATGAAGGTCAGAAAATTCATTGTGATGCTTTAGTTGAAACCATAGATAACAAGCAAACTATTCTTGGGACTGAAGTTGTTCAGTTGCCAACAAATGTTATACCTAAGGGTTTGGTTCAAGAAGAGGGTATTTTCAGTGACAATGATGGTAATTTTCTTAAGAGATCTGATGTAAAAATGGACATTGTTGAAGAAGTGAATTTTGGGTCAGAGACTATCCCTAAAATGGTATACATAGTAGAATTTATCCCCCACATTAGAGAAAATTTGATTAGCTTGTTAAAGAAGTACAAGCATGTTTTTGGTTGGTATTATTTAGATCTTAAGGCATATAGGGAGGATCTATTTCAGCATGAAATTCCCCTAAAGCCTTATGTGAAACCTTTTAGACAAAAGTAGAGACCCATCAATCCTTTGCTAGCATTGAAGATGCACAAAGAATTGATGAAACTCGGGGATGCCTAGATAATGAAACCAATCATAGATTCATCATGGGTGTTAAACCTTGTGTCTGTAAGAAAATAGAATGAAGATATCAGGCTTTGTGTTGACTATAGTATTGGAGTTGATGAAAACTATCAACCCACAACTCCCAAGAATCACCTGCATGCAAACTTGTCACATAAAGAGAAGCAAAAAAGCTATGGAGGCCAAAAATCACAGATTGATGGAAGAGAAAACATATTGTGCAAAACAATGGAGAAAAAAACTCTTAATGCAATGACATCCTCAATTAATTAATAACCATCAAATTGAATAATTTACAAAGAGGGAATCCTTATAAAAGGATACCGAAACCCTAAATGGGAAACCCTAAAGGAAAAATCTAGGTTGCATAATAATAATTAATTATTAAATGCCTAAAGTTTAGCTTAAGTAAAAGAGAGATAATAAGTGACTTAATAATTAAATCAATATGATTTAATTAATAAGTGGAATCACTTTATTACCCTAACACCCCCCTTAAGATAAACTTAGGGAGAAGCTAAAACCTAGAAACAACTACTGAAAGCAGGAAAATGGGTCCCGGTAACAAGGCCTGATGAGGTACCCAAGTACAAAAATCTCTGTAAAGAGGAGAAAATGAGAAAATACAGTGGGAAAAAACCCTCTCTAAAAAGAGATGAAGCCTAGTGAAGGACAGAAGAAGCCTCCAAACTAGAGAATGTCCCAGAAAATAGGAATAAAGAAAGAACATGTAGAACACCTCTGAAGCATGAAGCTGCAAACACAGTCAAAAAATGACTGCTGGAACCTCCACTGTAATAGAACATGACCAGGTAGAGAAGACTTTAAACAAAGCCTAAAACGTTGATAAATCAAAGATAGAAGAATGCCTCCAAAATTGGAATGAAAGAAGAGTGTCCATATGGTAAATGATCCATTTCACCGAAATGCATAGGTACCAACCACTGCATCTGCCTAGTACATAGGAACAAATACTGAATACATAGATCACTCCATCAAACCGATGAAGCATTAGAAACAACAGGAGATACCCCCCCATAATGCTGAATATGGAGAGGTCTGACAGGAACACTGAAATGCAATGCCAAAAACAACTGCAAGAAGAAGAATTGGGAACACCAATAGTGCAGAAGAAGGTACAAGCACAGGATAAAGGGCAGTGTCAAAGTAGAAGAAATGATCTTCTAGACACACATCATGAGGCTAATGTCGTGGAAGGGACACTCACTTGACAAAGGTGGATGAGTACAAAAGGCAAAACATCATAACCCCCCCATAACACTTTATAACAAAGTGCGAGTACAAACAAGCACAAGGTGTACAAGATCCCAGATATGCAACTACAGGAACTTTATTTCAGTGCATTTACAAAAGAAAGCTACAGAAAAAGGTGTATACAATGTTCACAGAAGGAAATGTTCCCAGGACCTGAAACATCCAAGATATCTACCAGAATGCCATAAAGAAAAAAATAAATACATAGGAACTTAGAGAAGAATCTGGGTGTGAGACCCATAGAAGAAGAAAGATGACAGAACCAGCTTTCTGACGCCATGCGGAAGTCAAAAAACGGAGTCCAGAAGAGCAAGATATGGCTCCCAGAGTGCAAAAAAGATCGCTGACTTTGACAGGCAAAAAAACTTGCAAGATAGAAAATTCAAAAAATCTATCCTCCATAAAGACGTCCGTCTTGGAAAGAGCTTTTCGACAATATACTAAAGTTGAAAATCAGCCTTTGTTTGCTCGAGATATGAGCAAAACACCACCGGGAGGTCAAAATAGAAGTGAACCTCATGAAACCTCAGCCAAAAATGGCGGAGCCCTGCTAAACTGGTGATTCCTCCAAAAATAATACTGCCTCCAGATTTCCCACCAAAATGGCAGAAAAAAATATTATTTTTTTAATGAAAAAAATAATAAAAAACACTATGTTTTTTTTTTAAAGAAAAAAAGCATTAAAAAACACATGCTTTTTTTATATTAAAAAAAAACACACAAAAAAAGATTTTTTAAAATTAAAAAAAAAAATTAAAAAAATCTTGGAGCATGTGGCTGCTGACATCAGTGGCATGGAAACCGAGGCGGATTTTTGCCTCAAAAAATGTGCCAAGGTCATGCAAGCAAAAAGAGGGCCCAAATTTCAACTATGTCCAAATAAGACTTGCCTTATATGAAAATAGGGGTTTTGGGGGTATTCCGGACACAACCCAGATGTCAGTTTTTTCTCAAACTATTCCAAACAAAAGATCATCCCCAAAACCACTAAAATCTAAGACAAAAACCTCTCAAAAACATAGATTAAAGAACAAGGCCAAATCTCTCATGAAGAGAAAAGAGGGATGAAGATCTGGAGCTCTGATACCATATTAAAGTTGATGAAAACTATCAACCCACAACTCCCAAGAATCACCTGCATGCAAACCTGTCACAGAAAGAGAAGCAAAAAAGCTATGGAGGCCAAAAATCACAGATTGATGGAAGAGGAAACCTATTGTGCAAAACAATGGAGAAAAAAATTCTTAATGAAATGACATCCTCAATTAATTAATAACCATCAAATTGAATAATTTACAAAGAGGGAATCCTTATAAAAGGATACCGAAACCCTAAACGGGAAACCCTAAAGGGAAAATCTAGGTTGCATAATAATAATTAATAAAAGAATTACTTATTAAATGCCTAAAGTTTAGCTTAAGTAAAAGAGAGATAATAAGTGACTTAATAATTAAATCAATATGATTTAATTAATAAGTGGAATCACTTTATTACCCTAACATATAGAAACCTTAATGTGGCATCACTTAAAGATAATTATTCTTTGCCTAATATGGGGGAAATGCTACAAAGAGTTACAGGGTGTGACCTTGTATCTATGATGGATAGATTTTCTGGTTACAATTAGGTTTTAGTCAAGGAGTCAGAGCAATTCAAGACAACCTTTACTATGGGGAACTTATGTTTATGTTAGAATGTCGTTTGGCCTCGTGAATGCAGGGGCCACTTTTCAGATATAAATGGATGTTGCTTTCAAGGAATTCATAAATATAATTATGGTTGTCTATCAAGATGATCTTAATCCATATTCAAAAAGGGATGAGGACCATTGCAACCATCTTGAAAAGATATTTGGTAAGGATTTGGAGTTTAGAGTTTTTCTTAATCTAAAGAAGTGCCATTTTTTTGCTTCAGAGGGAAAGTTTCTAGGGCTTATAGTGTCCAAAGAAGGAGTGAGAATAGATCCAGAGAGGATTGAATCTATTAATATGTTGACTCCTCCCAAGAACATCAAGGGTGTCTAACATTTCTTGGGAAAAATAAATTTTGTAAGAAGGTTCATTGTTAATTTTGTAGAGATCATAAAACCTATTCCCAAGTTGTTAAACAAAGATGTTAAATATGCTTGGAATCCATAATCTCAACAAGATTTTGAGAGAATTATATTGGCTATTCAGGAAGCACCAATATTAAGATCTCCTAATTATGAGTTGAATTTTTCTATTTTCTCATTTGCTTCATTCCATACCATTGCTGTAGTGTTGTTACAAAAGGACAAGGAGGGATTTGAGCATCCAATTGCATTTTTTAGCAAATCCTTGTAGGTAGCTGAGTTGAATTATGAAATTATGGAGAAGCAAGTTTATGCCTTAGTTAAGGTAGTCAAGGCTTTTAGGCCTTATTTAGTATGTGCTAAGGTGGCTTCCTATGTGCCTCATGCTGCAGTCAAGGATATTTTGTCTCAAAGTGAGGTCACTAGAAAGAGGTGCAGATGGATCAACATAATACAAGAATTTGATCTAGAGATCCATGTTACCAAATTAATTAGAGGCTTGGGACTTGCAAAGCTCATGACAGATTCAAACATGGAGCTTACCCAAGTAAACAATGTGCAAGCAAATGAAATACCAACTAGCATTGAGATGCAACCATGGTATGCTAATATTGTTTATTTTTTGAAGAATAATAAATGTCCTAAAGATATGATAGAGAATCAAAGAAGGGCTCTCAGAATTAAGGGTCAGGAGTATGTACTAATACAGGGAGACTTATATTGGAAAAATAGAGATGGAATTATTTTGTTTTGTCTTGATAAGACTCAGTCTGAGAAGGTTTTAACATAGATACGTAGTGGTGTTTATGGAGGCCACTATTCAGCAAAGACAACTCCACACAAGATACTTAGAGCTAGTTATTATTGGCCTTGTTTGTTCAAGGATAATCATCATTTCGTGCAAAAGTGTGAGGCTTGTCAAATATTTTCAAAGAAGCTAGTGTATTCAGGGGATTTTCCTTTGAATCCAATTTAAGTTGAAGTCCGTTTTTCCCAATGGGGCATTGATTTTATTGGTGAATTTTAAGAGAAGTCTAGTGGGAGTCACGGTTGGATCCTTATTTCCACAAACTATTTTAAAAAATGGGTTGAGGCTATACCAACCAAGAGGGAAACTAGCAAGGTCGTAATTGATTTTCTAATAGACAATATCTTGACTAGGTTTGGTGTGCCCATCAAGATAGTAATGGATAATGCTATGTGCTTTAGGTCTGAAGAATTCATAGAATTTTGTGATCAGTATGGTATTGTGATCTATTCTTCACTATTTCATCCATAGGAAAATGGGCAAGTAGAATCCAGCAATAAGAGCATCATGAATATTATCAAAATAATAGTTGAGAAGAATAAGAAAGCTTGGAATTCAAATCTTAAGTTGGCTTTGTGGGCTGATAGGGTAATAATGAAAAGAGTTATAGGTGTATCTCCTTTTAAACTGGTTTATGGAACACAAGCTATATTTCCATTAAATAATTTATTACCAGTCTACAAATTCATCCAGGATGAGGAGATAGAAGTAATTGAGCCAGTGCAGAACATAATGTTACAGTTTGTACAACTGGATGAGATAAAAAATGCAGCAAAATTATAGAATCAGAAGATCCAACAATAGTCCAAGTATTTATTTGATAAGAGAGCATCAGAAAAAAAGTTTCAGGTGAATGACATGGTGCTCCAATGGAATGCAAGGATTGAGGACAAGGGAAAACATGGAAAGTTTGAGTCCTTATGGTTAGGACCATTTATTGTGCATGATTTACATGGAAAATATTCCTACTTCCTGCAAAGTCCTACTGGTGAGATACAAGATCTTCTTGTGCATGGGAAGTTCTTAAAGCCATTCTTTTCCTGAGTTTTTGGTCATGCACACTGCTGTATATATTTGTAAATATTTTCCTGCTTTCTTTTCTCTTATTTTGGTCTATCTATGGTGGCTTTTCATTATTTGAGTTGGTCTTCTCTTCCCAGAGTTCTAGTTTTCTAGTGTTGAACTTGCATTCAACCTTCTCCAGTCAGAGCCTATGTTATCACTACTAAAATATACAAGAAATTTTTGTCTAAGTCATGGAAAATTTATTTTTTCTTTCTCTGTCCCAAAGCCCTAATTTTAGATTTCCTAGCTGTTGGTACAAAATCCTAAACCCTTCATAGGAGTTTATAATTTTGAGTTACCTTTTTTGAGCCACTTAAATCCTTTTTAGTTATGTGCGATTTTCCAGGCCTTTCTCTCTTAACCTCATAACCCTGATCAAATATTCTTTTTCATTCAGCGATCAAGTGCAAGTTGTCGATCAAGTTCTCTTTAAGTTTTCATCTCATAGCTGGCGCTTAATCTTGGGATAAAAGTCAAATTCATGGAATATTTGGAGATTTCATGCACACTGTAGATCTTTCTCTATCTTAGTCTCGATCGTGTGGTTAGCACGTGATCTCTAGACAAAGGTGATGTCAAATTTTTTATTTGGAGATTTAGTGCGGGTCATTGATATTTGTCTTTTCAATTCATGATCTTGCAGTTGGCGCTAATTCTTGGAATGTAACCTAAGTCAAGGATTTTATTTGGAGGTTCAAAGATAGCTTTGTCTCTGAATCTTGTGATCTAACTGTGGTCTTGGTAGGGTTATCTTTCCTCTTTGGTCGCTGAATCTTTGAATGACTCAAGAGTTAAGTTCTTTGTCTTGAGATTAAGCGAGGGTTGTAGATCTTGTTGTTTGCTTGGTTTCGTCCAACGGCTTGTGTGTGATCTCTAGATAATACCTAGGTTAATGTTTTTAGCTAGCAACTTTGAGTTCCTTCGGTCGTGTAATCTCTAGATAGATCCTAGGTCAAGTTAAGTTAAGATGGATTATCTATGATCAAATCTAAACTATCAATGTAATATTGATCCTAGGATTGGCACTTAATCTTGTAATGAATTGATGATGTCATGAAAGGTTTGGAGATGTAGCAAGGACCGTGGATCTTATTTAGATTGTGTGCTTGGTGCGAGATCTCATAACAAACTCAATGGTTAATAAATGATCTAGCGACTTGGCGATCATGTTTATCTCCCAATATCTATATTTAATCACAATAAAGGCTAGGTTAAGTCAGACTAAGTATAGGTTTATTCAGAGATTCAACACAAGTCATTGATTGAGTTCTATTTCTGACATGATCGTAGGGCTAGTGCGTGATCTCGTAATGTAACTTGAGTTAGGCAAAGTGTTCAATGACTTTGAGTTTCCTTCAGTCGCTGAATATCCAGATTTGATCATGGTTAAGAAAGGTAAGTCAGAGTTCAGATGGATTTTGCATGGAAAGGATCATGGCCATTGGTCAGAGCAGAGATCGGAGGGCTTTCGCTAGATCTCCAAATTTAACCTGAGTAAAGGTAAACATTTAGAGTCTTGGAAATCTTTTCAATCGCGCAATCTCCAGATGAACTTGAGTTAAGATAAAGTTAAGAGATGATTTGGTAAGGGAAAGATCTGGACTATTGTTATGATTTTGATCTTGTGGATGGCGCTAAGTCTCTAAATAGACTCTAGGGTTAAAATATATTCTGGAAACTTGACAATTCCTCCACTCGCGTAATCTCCTAATTGACTAAGGTTATGATCAAGTCAAGTAAAGTTAAGCATGGGTTATCTGAGATCAAGTCTGAACCATAGATGTTGTATTGATTGTATGGTTCACGTTTAATCTCACAATGAATTGGTAAAGTACAAATATATCTCAAGATTCAGTGCAGGTCGTCGGTGCAGCAAGGATCTAACGATGGACACGTGATCTCTGAATGGATTCAGGGTTAGATAAATTTTTTTAGCAACTTAGAGATTACATAGTCGCGCAATCTCCAAATAAAGCTAGAGTTAAAATGCAGGTTAAAGACTAGTTAAAGGTCAAGGATGAAGATAAAGTTAAAGTGTTGTCAAGTCAGTTTTGATCTGATGACAAGCATGAAGGATTAAAGAAAAAGTGATCGAGATCTAGTCATTGAGGCATTGCGCCTTGCTTCCACCTGTCTAATAAGATTCATGAGCCTGGGTAATTTAAGAAGATCAATGGCCATGTTTTAAAGTTATGGATTGGTGCAATCTCAACCATCCAGATTGTTGTTCATGCCACCTATATCCATTATAACTATAATTTGAATATTTAAATCTTTGACCCAGAGGGTTTTAGGGAGGTGAACTAATATCTTTCTCTCAGAGCTATAAATACAAGATTTGATCTTATGGATCGACTTTGCACACCTGTTGAAGATGAGAGGACTAGAAATCTGATATGCTGAGATGTATTTATGTCTAGACTTGACAAATAAGGGTTTTATATCAAAGGATAAATGCATTTAGCGATACCTAGTCATTTCTACATTTATGTGAGCTACTTTTAGAGTCATGCCTTGGTAATTCTTGGACGTCAAGGTACTGCACTCACATCCATGGATTAGGGAAAATTGATTGCATATCAAATTTGCACAGAGTGAAGAGAAATAGAGTTTCAACTTGACAATCAGATTTGAATGCTTGACATGATTGGTTGTAAACCCTAACCCTAAATGGTTCAAAGCTTGTAGCATTCTTGTTCCTATAAAAGAATATTCAAGATCATTTAGTAAGGGATGTAATTTTATGCCACAACAAGACTTGTAAGCTCTGCATGTTAAATTAAGACTATCAATGGTCTTTTGGCTCTGATTTTTCATATTTAGATGTTTAATCAATAATATTTGTCTATATTTCCTTGCATTCTGTGAATTCTTATTAAACTGTAATGTCTCCAGTTTGGTCTCTTGTACTCATTTGAGTTGATTGTTAAGGACTTTCAATCCATCACTCTGTAAGGCAGAGAGTCTAATTTCTTTAGGGTTTCTTTCAGAGAGAATTGAACATCCTTAGACAATTTCAGTGAGTAAAGGTTTGAAGTGAATTGGATGATTACATCTACTTCTGGGAAGTGTGAATTGAGTATTTAAGGCATAGTCAAATTCAATGATCATTTGCATATTTTACATTTGATGAATGTTGTTGTTAAGAGTCTTTGCATTTAAATTGACTCCATACCCACTAGATAGGGCACTGTTCTAATATGTTAGATTTGTGGTTCTCATCTAATTTTATAAAAAATGTTACAATTTATTGATTTTATACTACATCCACCATTCCTGCTTTCTTATAAAGTTGTAATACCCACCTGAGTTTGTGGAGCTCAAAGTGTAGAAGGTTTTAGCACATTGTTGAACGTTGCTTCTTCTTCTTGTTGAATCAGTGCATGGGTCTATAGAAGAACATACCTGAGCCACAGGTATACCAAGATCAACAAGAAAAGGAACCAAAAGAGCATAAGGAACTACTGGAACATCATCTTTTGGAGTATCATCCAGTTCTACATAATCATTGTCTTTCTTCTCATGTTGTCACAACATATCTTTGTACAAAACTTTCTCATTGAATATGACATCCTTGCTTCTTATAATTTTATGATTTTTAAAATTGAAAATCCTATAGACAATTTCATCAATGCCATATCCAACAAATACACATTTCTTTTATTTTGCTTCCAGCTTGGTTCTATTTTCAAAATCTATATGTGCAAAAAAATAATAACTTACCTTCTTACCAGTCCATGCTTCCTCTAGAATACCACAACCCAAAGGAGTAGAGGGACCTCTATTAATCAAATAAAAAATAGTATTTTAAGCCTCTTCCCACATGTTTAAGGGGATCCCAACATGCAATCTCATAGTCCTTGCATGCTTCATTATTGTCCTATTTTTTGTGTTTAGCCACTCCATTTTCTTGTGGAGTCCTTGGAACCATTTTGTACCTACGAATACCATTAGAGGAACAATAATATTCAAATGATTTATTTCAATACTCACCACCATTATCAGAAATGAGAAATTTTAATCTTTTTCCAGTCTCATTCTCAACCAAGCTTTTCCATTTTTTAAAAGTTTCAAATACACCAAATTTATTTCTAAGGAAATAATCCAAACTTCCCTAGTTACATCATCAATGAAAGTAACATAATACAGAGAGCCACCAAGGGAATATACATGAGTTGGCCCCCATACATCTTTACACACAAGCTCTAATTTATCATCTTTCTTTCCTTTCCCACCCTTTAGAAAACTAACTCTCTTTTGTTTCCCATACACAACTTTCACAAAAATCCATATTCACACATTTCAGACGTGGTAAAAATTTATTTGAATGAAGTAATTTCATACCTTTCTCACTCATGTGCCCAAGTCTATTTTTGCATAGTGTTGCTTCGGTATCCATAGAAATTTTTTCATTTTCTACCTGCTTAACTTTAGGAACTGTTCCTAAACATTCACTTTTCTCTATAACAATTAAAGTAGAAGGAACAATATTACCTGTACAAAGATATAAGGTGCCTACTTTCACACCTTTTTCTACTACTAAGGAACCTTTTGAAACCTTCCAATTTTTATCATTAATAGTAACTATGAAACCCTCATCACCTAGTTACCCTACTGAAATTAAATTTCTAATCAGCCTTGGAACTTGCCTTACCTCTTGTACTAGCCAATGATTCCCATTCTACAACTTAATCTTAACTCTTCCCTTCCCAACAATCTGATAGGGTTCATTATCTCCCAAGTAAACTAGCCCAAAACACCTTGGACATAATCAATATAATAACTCTTATGGGGTGTATCATGAAGAAGCCCATGAATCTAGAACCCATGATTCATCAACATTTTCAAGGGAAAGGAGCAAAACATCATCTTCAAATTTATTACTTACCACATTTTCCTCCTTATTGCCTTCTTGATTGTCTCCTTATTTATTCTTCTGAGACCATCTATCTTTCTTTTTATGACCTAGTTTTCTACAATACCAACAGCTGCTAGGTCCTCTTGATTGAGACCTCTTTCCCTTTGACTTTCCTCATGATTTCCCATGATTTCCAGAGTTGTTTCCTCAACTCTTGTTCTGCCTCTATTTTCTGCATTCAAAACACTACCTGAGGTAGATCCACATGAGATTTTCCTACGAATATCTTTGCTCAGAATAACACCAAAAACATCATCAAATTTTTGGGTGTTTGAATTAGAAACCAAGTTACTAATAGCCATTATCAAGCCATTCCAAATTTCTTGCAAAGAACATAGAATCAAAAGAGCCCTAATTTATTCATCAAAATTTATACTCACAGAAGACAATTGACTAGTAACTGTATTAAACTCATTTAAATGATCAGTCACTGACCCACCTTGTACCATCTACATACTAAATAAACGCTTCATACGAAATACCTTATTCAAAGTAGAAGGTTTTTCTTACAAATTCGCTAGGGTTTCCATCAACTCTTTAGTTGTCTTTTCTTTTGTAATATTAAATGCCACTGATTATGCTAGGCATAAGCAAATGCTGCCTAGTGCCTTTCTATCTAGAATATCACAATCCTCTTGAGACATAGTTGCCACTTTCTTTCTCACTCCTTCCAATGGTCTCCATAAATCCTTCTGATAGAGATAGTCCTCCATCTGTATTTTCCATAACTGAAAGTTCTTCCCATTAAACTTCTCAACCTTCAACTTACCCTCATCTGCCATTACTCCCACTTGACTGTGAGACTCCCACTCAACTGTAAGACCTTCCTGCAGAAGATAATTGAAAACAACCTTGCTCTGATACCACTTGTTAGGATTAACAAGATAGAAATAATAATTACATGCAAAAATATAACCAATATCAGAGAATAATAAACCAAAAATATAGAAGAGAATACATGACACAAAGATTTAAATTTTTTCACCCAATTCCTGGGCTACGTCCACCAACAACCAGTCCTAATAATAATATTATTATTATCCAGTGATTATAGTCTGATCGCAATACGCAATCCCCTTATAGCTTAATTCCTCTGTAAAACATACATCATAATACAAAACCCTAACCCTAAGATAATTTATACAATCTTTATGACACTTTAGGGTTAGAACATGTCACCCCAGAAATTGGCCAAAAAATAAGCCTCAAAAAAATTCGCCACCCCACGCATTACAGAAAGGTAAAACACTTTCCTGGATAATACTTTCTTGATCAATCACCATAATATAACACCAACGATAAAAATATTTCCTTTAATGAACAATTAGACAATCGACATTTTAGAGAATTCAAAAGTCACTTTGGGTTCTCTAAGAAATCATGAACCACAAAGGCATTCTAATATCATATGATTCACTGATTACAAGGACTTAGTACTACATGTGCATGAAAAGAATGTATTATAGAGATATTTGCCTCATGTACAATTATTTGAATATCACAAAAGACTAATATCAAAGTTTCAAATTAATAAACACTAAAACTAACTAATCATTCAAACTATTTTTTATATTGCTTTCACTTACGTTTCTTTGAACATTTTCTCACCTTACAGTTTGTTCAACATTCAAAGAATAAATAATGAATTGCAACCGAACAAAATTGAAACTTTGTATTTCAACACCACAAGATTTAGAACATATTAACTATCACTTTTGGATTTCTTTAAACGAATTTTCTTTTACGACAATATCTGTATATTGCATAATTAAATAATGCAACATATATGATGAAAATGTTATCCAAATATAACTATATTTGAATAGAACAAAAATCACGTGGAAAGGGGAAGTGGATCTTAATATCAAGATATTAATTCTTATTAAGTACAATAAGCTTAATCACAATGAAGGCACAATTAATACAAAAATCAATGATAAATAGGATGCTTAAGCTTAAGGGTAATGAAAGCTGTCAGGCGAGGGATGCGAAAATTATGAATAATGTTACCTCACACAAATTGTGGGTATTTTCTTGCATTTTGAAACAAAGAAACCAGAAGAGTCTTGTGTTTTTGCCTGCTCAAATCTAGAAAGTTCAGAAGTTATTTGAGAATATGGGAGGTGGTTTGAAAAGGGAGGAGCCGCTGGATTGCACGAAATGGAAACATAAGAAAAAAGTTTGGAGAAAATTGAAGCGCGGTGGGGTGACACAGTACATGGAAAAATTGCATGGCTGGGACAAAGATGTTACTAAAAAATTTGTGGATGGCTAAAAAAATGACGAGGTGAATTTGTGGGGTAAGTCCTTCTTGCTTATGCTAAACTTTATCTTTGAGATTACAAGGCTATCCACAGAAGGTATGAAATTTTATAGGACAACAAATGTATGGGGTCACAAGATTTCAAGATTTTCCCCAAATTTGAAGATGAAGAAGATCTCCTAAGAAAAGGGTCTAGAGATTATGTGGACATAAAGAAGATTAAGAGTCTTTGGGATGATATTCTGAAGGTTATGATAGAGTATTTTACTCTAGATGGATGCTACTCAAAAATCTACAATATTCACTTTATTTTAATTAAACATTTTAGACATAATGAGAAAATCTCTTTTCCTTTCTATCTGCTTAGTTCTCTGAACAACAACATTATGGAACACAAGAAAAAGGCTAGCAATCCGGTGTTGCATGAAGGGTTAATCCTGCTTATTGCTGACTATGTCAGGAATAACATCCCAGAACCCATTCCTAAAAGGGTTAAAGGGAATGTTAAGAAAATCAAGATGGAAATAAAAAAAAGGTGGACTTGAAGAGGAGGGATAGGAGTAAGATGAAGGAAAAACTAGACAGAGATGAGGATTTTGAAGACCAAACCCTAGCCCCTCAGGGTAATGTAGAAGAGAACATATAGGATGAGATGATGGAGGATGAGTCTATGAATGATGAGGATGCCCCTAGGAATAAGGAGGAGATTCCTGTGAACAAGATGGATGATTCTGCGAATGAGGAGGACGCCTATGTGAATGAGGAGGATATTCCTGTGAACGAGGAAGTGAGAATAGGGTTTATGAAGAAGAAAATTAAGAGAAGGAGAAAGAAGAATAAGATAATGAGGGTAAAGACAAGGAGGAGTTGAATGGGTAGCCTAATCATAGGGCTGGTGATAGAAATAAGAAAAAAAAGAGAAAGGATACTGGCTATCAAATAAATGTCGGGTTTGACATTGATGACAAAATCCCCAAGAGTAATGAGGATGATGGTGTTAATATGGAGAAGTGGATCAACAAGGACATGAATGAAATGAAGCTGCACTTGAGGGAGATAGAAGAATCCATGGATCCCTTTAAAGCTAAGCTTGAAAAGTTCTAAAAGGACCTTTTGATGAAGGTAAATAATAATAACTTGAATGAAGAGATAATAGCCAAAATTACTGCTATGGTGGAGGAGAATCTGAAAGATATGAAAGAAAAAATTAGCCACAATGGGCATATGATTAGTATCATTCTTAAGCATATCAATGAGGGGCTTAAAGTCTTTGTGCTTAATCTTAAGGCTTTGTATGCCTATCTGAAGAGCATCATGATGGAGAATACAACTATTAGTATGGAGGATAAAGCTGGGAGCTTGGGCCTGAGAACTAGAACAAGAAGCAACATCAAAAGGAAACTTCCAAAAATGCCTAAGGAGCTGAAAGCCCTTAAAGACTCCATTGATATGATGGAAGATATGTAGAAAGAGGCTGAGAAAGCCTTTGAAAGTATTAAGTAGTTTCTCTTTCTGTTTCATGCTGGTAGTTTGCCTAGTAGTTGTGCTGGAAACTATTTTTTGGCTGCTTTTTGTAACTCTTTTTGGTTTTTACTGGGGTTGGCTGGGGTCCTACTTCTTGTTGTATAGAAGGATTTTGATGTTTGTAAGGGTTGTTGCTGTTTATCTTTTGTTCTAAGCTGTAAATGGTTTCGGGTACCATTCAAAACCTATATTTACCTTTATCAAAAAACATTCATTGTGATTCAAAATATCATTATTCCATAACTTGAAACTTAAAACATTCATGACAATGTCTACACACTCTTAGCTAATAGATTTGCAATACATGCATTTAAAATAATCAAATGTCTGGAAAAGTAGCAAATAGATCTATTCATTGACCTCAACCTACCATATATGAATATCTAAGCATACTAACTATCTTTTAATGTAATGACTTGATGAAATGACTATTTATAAAGTAACTTAAAATCCAGAACATAAGTATACAACTTATAAATGACTTTCCAGAGGCAATAGTTTGAAAATACACAACATAATTATAAAAGTAATAAATGGCTCTCTAGAGCCAATAGTTTTAAAATCCAAAATATAATTATAAAACTAATAAATGACTCTCTAGAGCCAATAGCTTTAAATTACCAACAAGGAAAGAAAACATTTAAACAAAAAAATATGACAATATCTAATTCATCACAATGACCCCTTCATCGCTTGCTTTGTCTCCTCCAACTGATCCTTCACACACAACATCCCTCCCAACTCCTTATCGATGATCGACAATATAGCTTTCATATTGGAGATTATTGTCATATTAACTGTCAACTTATGCTTCATTAAATCTCAATCATTCTCAATGGTTCTTCCTCACATGCCAATGATTTAATTTCTAAAGATCAAAAGGTTAGTTTCCAAATTATTCAAGCTCTCCATTTTCTCTACATTCACTTTGTTAGTAGACAGTTTGTTCTCTATTCTTGTCTTAAAACTATGACTAGCATCACTACTCTTATACAATGTAACTTCATCTTCTTCAAATAACTCTACCTGCAAAGTAGACAAGTTATTCTTTAGATCTTCATGATCCTATTGCCTTTGTTCTCGATCCATATTTATTTCACTTTTTAGCTCATCCATATTGGTATTGATTGAGATTCTTGGTATTATAGATTGTTGACTATTGTGGTGCAGTGATAAGGAGTCATGTATATTGTTTTCATTGATGTCAACTAAGTTAGTACAGTACAACTAAGTGAATACAAGTCATAATATACAATAGGTAAAGTGAAGGTACAATATGTAAGCAGGTCATATTGAAATTTAGTTAAGTCCAGAAGATCGGTAGATTGCACAAAAATTATTTTGGTGACGGTCATTCTATAAACATAATTCTGAGGAGAAATCATAGATAAATATTCAATAAGTTCACATTGCAACGTGGTTCCAACCACAACACATTTGGTTGAGCAGTGATAGAGTTTTGAGTGTCACAGACACTAAGACATGTAGAAATTTTATGTTCTTGATCAATTGGCGAGTAGATCATAGAGTGGTGAGTGGTAAAGTGTATGCGATCATTTATAATAATATGATGATGTGGAATAAAGGTTATACATCCAATGTATTGGTATTTACGCGATCGATGCAAGCATTTAAGACAAATTTAAGGGATTATATTGGAGAAGTAAAAATATGTTAGTTATCTTGGAGATATAAACTTGCAGATCTTATCTTGACCTAACGCGATCATGGTAAATCATTTTTCTCATCGATATTATCAATTAGACACATGGTGCTATCATGGGAACTCAATTTGAAGATCATTTTCAAGGCGATGGTAGTTGTTTATTTAAGGAAACAAAGAGAGTAATTGTTTTAATTGTTGTTGTTGTTGTTGAATTTGTTTTGGGAGATTAGGGTGTTATGATTTCAAGTTACATTTGCGATTAGAGAGAAAAGAGTAGTTACAAAGTACAAAGGTATAGAGTATAAAGAACTTATAGGATCTGTTAGGCAATCAGTGCTACATTCAAATCATTTATCGTGTTTCCTTCCTAACAGTTGCAGTAGGTCAAATCCCTTAACCAGGCGAACTCTAACAAGTTCATTTTTGTAAATCCTTTAACAGGGTGACTTCTTTATTTAATTTTTCAATCCTCTAGTTAGGTAGATCATAGTTGATCTTATTGTACTCCTAACAGTGTAAACTCATATACTTCTAACAAGGTGAACCCTTAGAAAGGATATTTGTAGCTTCGAACAGGGCAAACTCATATACTGCAGTTATTGGGCTTGTGGGTGTCATCTCCACCGTGGTTTTTTCCCTCTTACAAGGGTTCCCACGTGAAAATTACTGTGTTATGTGTGTAAAATTTGTGAAGCATTGCAGTAGTTATTTAGTTTAGTGGTTGAATTAGTTCAATATCTGTTTGTACTATTTCACCCCCCCTCTCAGTACCTATCATTCCCAACAATCCATTACACCGATCTTATTATTTATTTATTTTAATTATCTAAATTAGTTTATATAAATTAAAAATTATCTTTGATTTTAATGTATTATTATGTATAAAAATAGTTTAGAATCAAAATATAATATAAAATAATAAAAAAAATATATGAAAATTACTCAATACTTTTTCATTCAATTATTTATAATATTTTTCATTCAATTATTTTGTAATATTTTATATAAATTAAAAATATGTCATTAATTTTAATTTTATTATGTATCAAAAATATTTTATAAATTACTAAACAACATATAAATAAAATAAACACATTTAATATTTTTCACCAACTACTTTAATTATTTTATATAATTTTTATTTTTTATATAATTTACTTTCAAATATTATTGTATGCAAAAATAAAATATAAATATAAAGTAATAAACAAATAAAAAATATAACCATAATAAAAAGAAAACACAACATAAATAAAAAAATAAAAATAAAACATGCTTAAAAAACCCATTTATGAGAGAGGGTGCTCGAGGAGGGAAAACATATGTTCTTACCCTCACTTTTTGTCATTTATTATAATATATTGTCATTTTATATTTTGTAATATAATTTTTATTATTTTATATTCTATTTTGTTCTATTATTTTTATTTTATAATATTATTATTTTTCTATATATTATAACACTTGGCACCATTTTAACCAAAACACAAAGACAAATTTAGCTAAATTATAGGATCACTTTCCACCAGAATAGCTTCCCACCACAACATCCTATGAGAATTGAAAAAAACAAGTTTAAATCACTATTTCACTGCTTCTCTATGGGAAATTGGAATCCATCCAATATTTATCAGCTTTTCATTTTCATTTTAGTTTTTTTCCTCCTCCCTTGGCTTTTTTGATCCATTTTTCTTCTTCAATCTGTTGTTTCACAATTCTAAACTTGCATTTTTATAAATGTTGTTTCTAGGTTTTCTTTGTACGGTTTTGTAATTGAATGCCACCACTTTCTTGCATATCAAAATCAAGAAATGAATCTTTCTATATTTCTTCATATATCCTTTCAAGAATGAAAGTTTATCAGTAGTATGAAGCTTTCTTGAACTTCTCTTGTTTGAAGCTTCCTTGTAGAGGAAGATATATTTATCTATGGTATGAAGGAAAGATAACTGTAAATATCTTTGGTAACCTTATAGTGTTAGCTAATATTAAACTTTTAATAACTGTGTTTATCTTTTACTCAAAAAATAGCCTCAAGGTATTTGAATTTTGGTCTGATGGGTATTTAAAGCATTTTCCAACCCTTGTAGATCTAAAATGTCTTAATAAGGCTCAAAATATTTGGGTTTGTATCATGTACTTAATTTTTTACTATTTCTTTTTCCTCTTTTTGTATGTGTAGGACTAGGTGGTGGACACACAGAAGGAGATATAGATAGATTAGGAGGAGAGCTATAATTTGTATGTTGTTTCATTAGAAACTACCAAAAGTGGGCTAGGAAAGTCACTCTAGTTTAGGAATAGACTGAGAAATTTTTCCTAGTCCTCCAACTTTAGCCAGAAATTTAAGATGTAGGTGAGTTACACTCTATGTTTTCCTAATTTTCTTCCTAAATTTTTCTATCAATTCCTAGTCACCTTGTACATGTAGAAAATCACATTTTCTTCCTACTTAGCCCCATTTCTCAATCATAATTGTATAGTCATAGTCCCCCACACTAAAGGATCATTGCATCCACTTAGTACTATAACCTTCTTGAGATTAGTAGATCATCTTCCTTCCAATGTAGGAAGGAGATAGGCCTAGAAGCTTCCTAGTTTGTTCATGCAAGCTAGTGAACCCTATTTTCCACTTAACACTATGCTTCTTGGCCAGTTGGTGGAAATTTTTAGTATTTTGGTCTCCTTCCATTAGCCACTGAACTCTTGAATTTTATTTCTAGAATATATCATCCTCCTTAGAGAGTATGTTCCACTAATCCCTCAAGGATTTCTCTTCTAGGCATATCTCTAAATCATTTTTTCCTGCCTCTATTTTAGTTTGAAATTCCTTAAGCTTAATTGAAAGAGATTTCTTTCTATATCCAGGATATTTGCAAAGGAAATCTTATTCCATCCTTTCACCTTATCTTTAACTAAATTAAATTTTTGTATCTCTTGGTGTATAGTCAAAAAATGGAAGCACTTCCATTGTAGATGTGTTTAGCCTTTCGAGTAAGTGGTTTGGGGTCATGGCAAGCACCTTGAATGGATTCTTGATCTTGACATGGCTTCCTCCCTGTTCTATTCCTCTTTCCACTCCTGTTTGGCCTGATTTCTGCATTTTGGATGGCAGACTGGTGATTCTGGGCTTCAGGGTCAAGGTTGACATTTTAGGTCTATGTCGACCTCGACCCTGACCTGGGTCAGGGTCGACCTCAACCTTGACCCAGGGTTCAGTTCCCAGGGTCTTGCAGTTTCAGGAGGTCGGCCTTTGTAAAAAGTATTTCCCGCTCCCGGGTCAGCTGTTTCGGGTTTCAAAGCTTTGATTCCAAAATTATATTTAATATAGGTCCTCTCCTAGGGGTAAAATATTTAATGGGATTTAATTCTCCTATGTAGGCCTCCTTGGAAGATTGTGCCCTAATTTCATATAAAAGGTAAGCTTTCTCTCTCATTTTCTCTAAGCATTAAGAACCATCATCAAGTGAGCTAAGTCTTCTAATCAAGCATCAAGCATTCCTAATTGAGATCAAGAAAGCAATCAAGCAAGATTTCAAGCAAGCATTCATCCATTCAAGTATCCATTTTCATGAAGGAGATCCATTGGAGGCCATTGAAGGATTGAAGCTACAAGGTGCCCTTTTGGTGATCTCTCC